>JAPYZS010000568.1:0-49504 GCA_030522925.1 Trissolcus japonicus | reverse complement strand
TGAAATTAGCTTCTTTACCAAAAAATTACTTATCATTGCCTAATTACGACAAATGTTAAGAGAAAAAGGTTTTCTGCAAAACTCCCATGTGTAAGAATAATAATATTTACATCAGAATGGCTATAATTCTCACTATGCAAAAAATAATGTCTAACCCTCAATCAATTGTATATGGATCTGACAGACCTATGACTGTTTTTTAGCATACTTTTTAGCGTACTTTTTTTTAGCATTTTTTGAATAGAAAAAAATCTCAACAAATAAAAAATAGGAATCCCATGCATCAATATGTTTGTCTCGCCTAATGGGATTTTTCGACTTTCGAGTCGATTCGATTTGTCAATAAGATCACACGCAATCGGACTACCGGGATAGACACAATTGTGCGAAAATAGTATTGGGTGAAAATAGACTTTTTTTTTTAGATTTGATCAGCCTTTTTCTCTGTCAGAGAAACTAACAAAGAGAAAAAGAGCGAGCCCAGACGAAATGAAAAGGGCATAAAGAGAAGCGCGGCAGATGAAACGACTCGTTTTTGTTTATTAGCTTGACAGTGCAAACGGTCGAGGTTTGTTCTTTACCCAAATTGCACGCGCTTCCTTGGGCGTTATCAGAGCGCTCGGCAATTTCACGCGCCCGACACACCGACGCTATCGTTCTGCCCTTCGGTCGATTCTTCACGAGCGTAAAATTCCGTAGGACATTGCCTGTGGGGTCTCTCCCCATTCCACGCACTCCATATGCAAGCTTTAAAGTTGGTTTGTCATAAACTGGGGTAACTCGGTGCTTGCCGGGTGATTCTGCAGCGGCCAGATAGTTTGCCAGGTGCTTTGCATGTTGGCGATAGCGATAAGCGTCAGCGCTCGCCCCACAGTAAACCGCGCTTGTGTCTGACAAGGGATATTAACCCTATCAGATTTTATTTATTAATAAACCCGCTCTGACCCAGTCAAGCCCAACTTTCACTCGCTCAGTTTTGTATGAGCCGCGCCCTTCCGTAATACTTGACGCAAAATGTTTTGACGATGGGTCGCTTTATGCTGCCCTTTCTCAAAGGGTTATTAATGTCTGTGTTTAAACCTCCGACCTGGTGTTTATTTTATTGACGGCATAAACATCACGGGGTCGATGTATCTTGTCCTGAAAATATACCTGTTCGAATGGTATTCTTTGGAAATTATTTTTGTTCTATTGTTGTATGGCAACAAACTTTTTTGTCTCCAGTTTGTTGACACCTGAAGAGACTTGACTGCAGAGTGAATATTCAAATGTTTCGAGCGAGATTACATTTGACATCGCGCATCAAGCTGAAATCAAGTCTCAACTTCTAACCGGGATCTGAATTTTCAAATCAAAACACTGCTTAGGACGTCTATTACGATAATGAATCATTCATTTCTGCGACTGAAGTGGTTTTGTGTCGTCACTTTGGATTTGGACGTAGTTGTCACATTGCCTCCTAATTAAATCAGCGCATACAAATAACGTGCACTAGTTACGTCATTCGTAACGTCTCAAAGGCGACGTTATGGTGCACGCCACACTCGAAAATGAGTGAGTAATTTCGTGGCATTCGAAACATTGTATGACTTCCGTGTGTCAGGGGGAAAGGAAGCGAGATTTACTATATGGCACGCTCGTAACAAAGTTCGCGCCGCTGTTTATGTGTACGTATCACCGTCTCCAGACAGCCGACGATCGTGGGGTTAACTATAATAATCGACGAGTGTCATTAATAAACTTTCAGCCATATTATGGACAGCTGCTGATTCTCCTATAGTTCTACTGAATAAATTATATCAATTTTTTTTCAATATTGTCTCTTCGATATAACGGTCCAACTCGATGCCATAATTATATGGTTGTCTTTGTTTCTCAATAATCATATTGATAAGTTTATACGTACATGTGTTCCAACTCGGGAATATAATTCCACGATATAATATGAAAATAAGAATTCAATCGATCGCAGAAATGCAAGTTTCTTTAGTTATAATAGCGGAACGAGGTTGTTTTGATTATAGTAATTTTTTGAATCAGGACGAACGCGGATTTAAATAATTTAATCACGCGAGGAGTTGACGCCTTTTATCGTTGATGATTTTCGTTCACACTTTTGTATCAATTAAGCTTCAAAGAGACGAGGAGGTGGAGTGGGGGGTGATGAATCGTAAAGTTGATCGTTCGGATAGCGGTAAAAATGTTTTCATAATTAACGTTCGATAAAAAGCGACGCGGTTTTGCAAAAAGGCCGCGGACAAAGTGGACGATTTGTACATGCCGTGAATGAATAACGAAAAAAAAAACAAAGTTACGAATCACGGTCGCGAAAGAAGACATGAATTGAATAAAGCAACAATAACTGTTTTCAATCGTGTCATCAATTTTTTTTTCTCTCTTTCATTTCCAGGCGTTAATGATGCAGTGGAATCGTATAGCCTGAGGTACTCGTGTCGAACACGTTATACACTTTCCGTCGCAACGAATACGGGCGCTCGCTCTAACGTAGCGTAAAGCGTTTCACGCACGTTCTTGCATTCGCTTTGCCATATGTCGGGCTCAGGCGCACACGCTCTCTCAAGAATACCTACGCACAGATGAGGCGTTTTTGTCACATCGGTCTGTCTTGACACACCGGGGAAAAAATCCGCCAGGCGAAAGGGCTCACTTCTCTTTTTTTTGCGTCGAGCATACGCCCACCGTTTTTTCTCATCCGTTCGCTCCTTCACGTCCAATTGACGTGCCGCGTGAAAAGGAAGATGCATCGGGTGTTACAAGATTGCTTAAACTGAGGTTCAAAGTGCTTTTACAAGTATTAGCATTTGAAACGATAGGTGCCGTCTGCCGTTTTGTAACCTGAAACAAGTTCCTTTTTACAGATGCGGTTTGATATACGTTTCAAAGTAACAAAAGATTTTTTTTTTTCGCTTGATGAAAGAAAATCTTGAACGAGTTTTTCTCGTTTCACATTTAAAGACGTTTTACACAGTTCTTGTTTTATACAATTTCAATTTAAAAATAATCATGACAAATAATGTTGTATTGAATGGGATACAAGTTGAATGCGATAAAGGGGTACAGTTTTCTCAAAAGTTAAATGTGTGTATGATGGTTAGAAAATTTGTTTGTCAGGTGAGACGCGAACAATAAAGTTGAGTCTCCATTATGCAAATACAAAAGCCAAAGTGGTAAAGATTATTGATGATGAGGTTAAGCCGGGAAAATTAAGATCGCACGATAGCGTTCATTTTTAACTGGATATCATGTGAAAAAAGGGAATGGATTATGTAAATAAGATGAGTTTATCGAATTACGCTGGACGGGCGAAATTCGTTCTACGTTTGGGTAAACTGGAACAGCTGTTGGAATTCATTAGGCAGCTACGAAGATTGATCGTCGCTTATTTTTTTTTTTATTATCAATGGCATAATGCGATCGTGTAACGTAATCACACGTGACTCAAGTTGGGTCTACGGAATGCACGGGTGTCATTCATCCGAACGAAAGTTGACCCCTGATGAAAAATGTAAACTCGTTTTGAGAATATTTCCACACGTATAGTTGCGTCAATGCGCTTTGTGTGCAGAACCTTTTTTTCCTCGCTGCTTCCAACTCGTTCATTGAATTTTTACATTTATTTTCGCACGACTAGACGTCCCACTCTATCGTTATACGTTTAACACTAAAATGATAAAGCGCTACTTGCACAGCGAATAACTTTTTTTAATAACGTTTTTATGTTTTCCAAACAATGAATAAATTCGCTATTTATTGTAAATTTTGTTTTTTTCGTCCATTTTTGAATCTTTTTTTTTTTTTTTGAAGTTTGCACGTGTCGATGACCATTCAAAAAAACAAATGCACAACAACAATTGAGGTTACAAATGATAAAAACAATAACCAATGGAATTTGAAAAATAAATGGTGCGCTATTGCAAATATGTTGCCGGGGATGATTGAAAAGAAAAATAGGCAATTCCGGCGCATTTCAATTGTAATACACAAGCTCACGGAAATTGTATGTCAAATAACGAGCTCGTGAGTTCGAAGCGGTGTTTGTTAATGTAAACAACTCTCGAATAATCATTGTTCCGTATGAAAATGTCCGAAGAACTTTTGCTCATGCGTGCGTAATGTTATTCGGCGTGCATTTATTTCATAAACACAATGATTTTCGGCAAATTGTTCGCATCGAAATTGCGCCGCTGTAATAACCGTTCGGGATTGTTGCGAAGAGCAGTTTCCGCTTTGTTCGAAATGTTACGATGCAATTTGCTCAAATACACTTATGAAATTAGTTGCGAGCGGCTATTTGTTTCCGAAATGCGAAGGTTGAAATGACGAAATAAGCATGACTGTCAAAAATTGTACCCGAAAAAAATTCGCGACATTGAAGAGTTTTATTTTTTTGTATATAAACTGTGTCTGTATAACAGTATTTTATAAATTGATGATAATTAGTTCCAGTAAGACGTAATGAATGGCGAATGAAAATGTTTCTTCATTTGTAAGAAAACTCAGCTTTGAATGGATGACAAAGACAATGACTTGTTACCGAATGCGACTATCAGGTACACAATTTAATAATTAATTCAGCACCGTGTACAAGTGATAATTATCGTTATTTAATTGCATGCTTATACTGAAATATATTCAATATTATTTACGAACTATACAGTTAGCAGATTTAATTACACACTAACTGACGGATTATAATTCGTAAACTGCATATAAAGAATTTTTTTCCGGCAGGTGGAACAGTGAAAAACTAGCGTCTTACATTATGTATTATTCAATTATCATGACTAGTTAGACGCTGGAGAGTGCGTTTCCACGAGCAATCTTTTGAACAACTCAAACGAGACCAAATTCTACTACAGTTACCTTCACAGCGTAATTCCATCTTTTTTAATAATCATGATTAATTAGTTTCAGAATTAAAAAGTATGAAATTTGTATGTACTAAAAGTATATATTTAAAAATATAAAAGGATGTCTTTCCTTTGTTTTCGAACATAATAATTGAATGGAGTTTTCGTTCAGTCTGCATTTTTGAAGTTGATGGCTTTCTAAAATTCGCAACCTCCTTTCCTCGGTCAATTTGCTTGTGGTGCACATTTAAGCGCGCCGCAAAGTGTAAAGGAGTGCGTTCGCGCGCGGTACATTTGTATATTATAAATGCGCGTTGTTTTTGGCGCTGAGGCAATTTCGGGACCACCCGATGCTGCTTTGAAGAGGAAACGCTTTCTTTGAACTGTTCCTAAGTGCTGTCGCAGATAAGAGACACGTCAGCGTGTGGGACACACGACTCAATCTCAAGCGGAGCGCGACGGTTCGCATATGTGGCGTAACAGCCTCGTCGAAAAACGCCGTCCGAATAATATCCTTCCCGAAAGGATTTTGCATTCACGCACATATGCCATTATGCCAGCGCTTCTGTGAAAAGTTTTCGAGCGATGACTTGCATCGCAACCGCGTCGATGCTGATTCCGCCAAAATTCGTCCGCAAAATTTCTACACTTGCCTTGTAGCGAATGAGTCGCAATCAAAATAATTAGATCTGTTTCGCTTTCCGCGAGCACCAATTACTTGGAAGCCGATTTATATGAGAACATTGTTCAATTAACTGCTAAGTCGGCAAAATATTTTTGCTTCGCTCGAGTTACTGCTCGCATTGTAATTAAACACGATGAGACATCGTGTTCATAAACATCGGTTTATGAATGAGACTTGGGGTACGCGGTTTTCAAGTTTTATAATTTGTATTAGATTTCTCGTGAAACTGTTTTTTAGTGAATATCCGAGAAGCTTGAATTTCGGTCTTTTAAAATTAAAATCAAAGTTGAATGTACTCCGATACACGGAAGAATCTGTGATACTTCCGTTGGAATACACAATTAGAACATCGATTAGCGTAATTTGTATGCTGTAAATCCGCTGCAAAAAGACATCGCTCGTAATGAATTTCCACTCCTATTTGGAGACGAAGCTATAATAAACGTATAATTAAAAGGCTTAATGGCACACCCAGTCGATCCAGCGGTGTGTAGTGACACAAATCTATTTTTAACTACAAACCCAACTGCGTCAGGAACTTCGATTCGCTGTACGATCATATTACAGTTACCAAAGATCAATCAATATCAAAAATGTATTAAGTCTGAGTATTAGAATTTCATTTTCTATACCGTGTAATTCTCAAGACGTCTCCTTGTCAATTAATATTGATACAACAGCTGCGAAAAGTTTTACACTGTAATTAAACATGTATATATATGATACGGCGCAACGAATTTCTGTTAGAAGAAATATTAACCGGATTTTAATGTATTTTCTGGCAGATTTTCAACTTTTTTTACGGTTTATTTAGCAGTTAAATAGGCAATAATTGTACTATTTTAAGAAAAAATGTATTCACACTGAAAAAAAATATTACACTGTCATCAAGTGAAAATCTACTTAAATTAAGTATATTTCACTTGAATGACTGGAATGAAGAATATATATTCTTAAATGTATGTGAGGATATTTACTTCTTAATTCAAGTTAAATATACTTGATTCGAGGTAGCATTTTTTTCAGTGTGCACTTTTGTATCTGATTCTGTTTATAATAAAATCAATTTTTTACATAAATGAATTAAATTTAATGAAAAATGTCAAATGATTGAGATTATCGCTTCTCAAAGTTTCAACGGAAATATAATTCATTCACCAAGTTGACACGAAAATACATAAATAAGCATTGAATTTGATCCAAGCAAATGGTCACTGACAACTTTTTGTCACGGTAAATTTCAACTAATCCAGCGGTACAACAATATCATGTGCCGAAGGACGCTCTACGCCTGTCGTTAAAAATAAATCAAGTCACATTAACACTTCTGTTCGGACCCGATATTTGTTTGGCCGTCATTACGTCGATCGTGGATGCCCGAGGGGGAGGATGCACCATCTGGCGACTGAGGTTCGAGGGGCGCATCACGACCGCACAGTTTATATCTGCATTCTTTTCTTATTCAGATGTGGTAACGCAGCAAATGATATATCGCCGCCACGAACCGAGCCGAAATGACCGAAGGGAAGCGTGCGCCCGGACAAATCGAGCGTGGCGCAAACGACTGCTAAACGCAGGGGCGACTTTCGGCTGGGCCTATTTCGAATTCATAAACCGTGTCGAGGGGAGGGGGGAGATATAGGAGGGCGCACGTCTCGTCGTTCTCGCGGGGAGATCGTGCGGTTGCGGTATTACTATCCCCGGCGAATAATGAGCGGGCCAACGCATCCGCACTTGTGCGAACGAGCTGTTAAATGGCGGTATTGCGTTCCGCGCACGTTCTTATCCGGAGCCACATGGCGCGCCGTGTGCATAAGAACCTAAATATCATTCATTTCATACGTGATCCGGCCCGGACCATAAACTCCAAATGTTTCGTCATTGTCACTGGGACCCATTACACTTTCCGCCTGTGGTTTGTTCTTCCAGGTGTTGAGTCCTGGTAAACGGGGGAAAGATATCGTTTGCGGGTGGGTATGGCGATAGGGTCCACGTTTTAGGAAACGTGTGCACGGGATTGGGTAATAAGTTCCATAGATTGAGTGGTTATTAAGCCTGGTGACAAAGTGCATGGTCATTTGCAGTAACACGATTCACTGCCACAAAACGGAGTGATGAACGAGGTTTAAATTTTTTTTTAAACAAAAGGTATCATCGATAAACAATTTGAAATTCAATTCTTTCATTGTCTCTAGAAATGTGAGTTGTAGTATATGCTTTTTTAGTTGAAATGTTAATTGAATTTCGTTTTGTTCAAAAACAGACAAAGTTATTTTTTCTTTTTTGGAACGAAAGAGTGTGCTTGATTTTAATTAACATTGCAACTCCTCAAAATTCGCGAAACATAATTAATTCTAACTGTAACGTCAGAGTCATTAAGATTTAGGTTTCATTATAGACCAAAATTTAATCAAATTAATTAAACAAAATCATGCTCAAACAAACGCCACAACTCAGCGGGAAATGTAATACGACACGAAAATTTGTAAAGTGAAAATGTTGTTTTAACTTTGTATTATAGCTACTAGCACAAAAACTTCTTTTTACACCTATCAAACATATTCAATTGTGAAGTCGAGAGAAATAAATAAAAATATTTAATTATTTTATTTTTACACAGGCTCATTTTTTCAACGAAGCGTTGTGTAAACAAGTGAACCATGTCATATAATTCTGAAAAGCAAGACAGTCGGACTGAGGAGCTCTCTCGACTCGTGTCGCGAATTGTTCGAGCCACTCGATACCGCGGTGAAAAATTAGTTTGGGCAAGCTCCTAAATACATCACTGTCAATTACGCATCCGGAAAAATTACGTGTCCTCTCTCGCAAACAAGAACATCAAGCGTACGTGCGCGCCCGCGTTTTTGTCGGCTAATTGGCAGCTGGAATTACTCTCTCGTTTAGCGTGCGCCTTTGTTTCGCGGATAAAAATAAAAAAACAAGAAAAAAATTCGGCTAATTAATAAATGCCGCGCGCAAACACGAGCAAGCCTACAAGCCGCCGTCTAATACCAGAACAAACCTCCGGAGTACTTGGCATTGTCCCACTTTCCCATTTCTCTGACCTTTCCAACATCATTCTTAGGTCCCGCTGTGATCTCTACGCCGTGAAACAAACGAAAAAGCGGAAACGTTGAGTGTGCGACGCAAAACAACTTTCAATGACTTTGTAATTTTTTTTTGTTGAGTTGAGCACGAGTCACATTTTTTATTGCTCTCTGAAAAAAAGCAATAGAGAAAGAACTTCTGAATGTCTCCCGTGAGATACTGGCTGGATTTCCCAATTAATATTTCCGCTGAAAGCATTCTTCTAACAGTAAACCCGAGCGTTTTGAAATCCGAACAATTTCTGTTACGGTCTTAGGAATTTCTTGATCGCATGAATGACGGTCTATTAAG
This sequence comes from Trissolcus japonicus, assembly GCA_030522925.1. Classification (NCBI taxonomy): domain Eukaryota; kingdom Metazoa; phylum Arthropoda; class Insecta; order Hymenoptera; family Scelionidae; genus Trissolcus; species Trissolcus japonicus. The sequence continues at coordinate 40,549 of JAPYZS010000568.1, read as the reverse complement.
TTTTTTACCTAGTTATGTGTTTCGATGATGGTGCACCGAACGGTTGAACGACCCTATGACAATATCATTGTATTATATTGTTCGTGCTAAATTAGTTTATATTTATTGCGTTATAAAAATGCGACGGAAAAAAATAGAAAGGAAGCTCGGTTAATTTTATCCGTAACTAGGATAATGATTCTTTTTATAATCACAGTTCATTGTAAACAAGAACTCCTGAGCCTATTGCAAATATAAATTATAGAAAATACGGTTGAAGCGCGATTAACGGGTCGTTAAAATAGCGACACAGGTCGTATAATGAAATCTAGATTTACAATTATTGTTTGGAGGCAATAACAACTGATCGTTGCTCGTCGCTTTGTCCGACGTTTTATTACATTTTCTCAAGCAAATTAACGACTGCATAGATGTTTGAATAAATAACTCCATACATTTTTGAACGACAACAGTATATTTTCCCTTGAAAATCTACAACTGAAAGAAACTAATGAAAACAAAATTGTTTACTTCCTGTGTCATGTTGCAAGTCGCAATATCCAGCTGAAAACTGATAACAACAATTCCCACATCGGTTTTTATAATTGTCAACAATTAAACAGAAAAAAACAATCGCCTCTCTTTTATCGTCCAATCATAAAAATTGCACTTTCTCTAAATTAATTGTAGATTAAAACGATGAAACAAGAGCAAAATCTAGCAGCTTTTCGAAAAAAACCATCAATTTGCACCGCCATACTTTCACCTTATAAGAGAGCAAAAATTACAATATCCGTATATAAGTCGTGAAGGGAACAATAGCACGTAACATAAAACTGTCAATAAACAGTGGTGCGAATGCACCTTACTATTCGCAGCCTTGGGAATCACTGTAGCGGATAATTAGTGAAAGTTTTCACGTCGATCGGTGAAGGTACGCGTTAGATATTAATTAGCGCGACGTGCGGGACACACCGTATGACTTTTTACGCACCATTTATCGGCGCGAGTTGTGCGTGAAAGTTGCGAGCATAATGACTATATTACACGCTGACGAGTGATGCAATCTCGGGCGCTTTCGCGGGACTCTGACCCATGCCATAATTTTTAATTATCCGGCGAAAAGACAGTGCTTGAAACTCGTGCATCACCGTCAAACAACGCAAAGGAACCGGTTAATATTGTAATAAGCGTCCAAATAACTCGTTGGGTGAAACAAAAAATGCGCCATTATCTTACATTTCTGAGCAATAAAATTGCGCCGAAAGTTTCATGCCGGACACCAAGCAGATAGTTATACGTGCAATTTACGAGACCGCAAAAAACTGCGAAAAGGGACGTGTCCAAAGAGCGAGAAGTGTCATGAATAAAGTCTCTCCCTCTGAAGAAAGTCAGTGACAACTCTGAAGGTAGTTGCGGAGAATTAGTTGCATACTTCATAAAGATTTTTGCGCGAGCACCGTGGTCGTACATAATCATAATAAACAATCAAATTTTAAGTTTATAATTTTTTTGTTAAAATAAACGAGGTATTAAAAATTGTAAACCACCATTTTCAGTGTCAAATAAATTTTTCAACAAAAAATGTTTACTGTTGAATCGTCAACAGTCTTGTTTTTCAGTTGCTCTATAGATTGAGATTTCCGAATAATTTTAATACATTTTCGTTTAGAATTTAACTGTTAGGCAAAGAGACAAAAATAACTTAAAATAATAAAAGACAACATTTTAGACTTAATCTCATTCATTTGAAGCCTTACAATTATAAAAAAAATCGAATTACAAATCTGTACCGTTTTGTCGTTGAAAATTTGGTTTCGATTATTTGTTCACTCAAAACGACAAACAGTAACAGTAACCTTGACGGTACAATTTGATCCCGATAGATAATTCAGAGCACGACTTTTCTTTCTTTTCCTTGACAAAATAATTCTACTAATCAATTCAATACGGTTAGACACGAGTGCAATCTAATTATAACACCGGAAATCAATTTCTGCTAATAAAATCGCGGCTAACCTATTTGTATTTATTGTGACAGCTGACCAGAAGACGATCAACATAAATATTCACAAAAATAACAAAGTAAATCAAACTAAAAATATATAATCTGTTATCATTTCGTCAGTAGGGGTAGTTGGGGTAATTGGCCACGTAGGCTAATATGTCACTACCAAATTTTGGGTCACACATTCATTCGAAATAATTATTTCTTAGTTTTCTTATCATTAATATCAATTTAATCTTCATAAACCAATTTTAATTATTAAAAAATTTATTCCAGTGTCACAATTACCCTAATTGCTCTCCTACTGATGTTTTGCTGATTCGTCCATTTTATGCAAATTTGTTTAAGTACGCTCTTTGATCTTTGGTCAGATTCAAAAAAGAAAGGGGTGAGTGGAATCGTAATCATAGAAACACGATTAGTTTCACTTTTGCCGTCGTTTTGATATTGAAAGCGACGGCGAATTATTATTAGCAGTGGCAAACAGCAGTCGGGAATCTAATCAATGGCTCGCTTAATCAAACGCCGGGCGCGCGCAGTCTTCGCGGAGAATAGCTATTGCATTGCGATCATCATCCGCACGTCTCTCGTTAACTTTGTGCTCTCTCGCCACCGCCACTTTGTGCGATATATTAATTTTCTTAGAAAAATGACTCAGCCATAACGATGTCGGTGTGAAAATTTGATACGCTAAGAAAAATAGTAGCCGTGATCAGCTGGCGAGCAAAAATGCGATATCATAAAGTGCTAATTTTCTTTCTTGAGAAAACATTTTGTTAAGTGTGCGCTAAGATTCAAGTCGATAAAGTTCAAGGAGTTTTTTTTCTCCTTGACGGAGGGAAATGATATTGACTGTTGCGGTATGGCTGTAAGAAATTATTCCAGTTAGTTTGGGGAAAAAGTTTATGGCCGGAGTCACATTTCAACTTTTTAGCTTCCAACTTCGGTATCAAATGCCGACCCGCATGCTTCAAATCTATGGCTTATGTCAGCAATATATCTCAATCTAATTGAGATAATTTGCCAAATTTTGTAGATTGATATTGAGAAGTTTGTTATTATTAAGAATTCCACGATTTCTTTCGTGATTCCTAATGAGAGTTTTTGTGTAGGGACTTTTTCCATGTAACAATATTTATTAGAAAAATACAAATATTTCTTAGATGAAACACTTGCCATACGAATGATGGCTCATGTAGATGATGATAAAAAGGTAAATATTTTTCTCCATTTTACATGAAAGAGACATAATTTTCAAATTAAAATGCAGATTTAGCGGTGCATCAGCTTCATATAAAAAGTGATATAAATAATTCAAGGGATATGCAAAATAATTTATTTTCGAATAATGACACACTTTCATCCGTGATAAAATTTTTGAATAGACCTATATGCTTGAAATTTTCCATTAATTGCGCAGTGAACACAAATTATTTTTTTTTTTGGCCTCTCATAACACAGTATCACATTCATACGAAATACAATGAAAAAAAAATATATATTCATGAGAGCGGGGCAATAAAATTACATTCATTAAAAACATAAATCATTTTTTTCTTAGTTTTAATTATACAAAAGAAAATTACACTAATTCATCGCGCCATAAAAGTCATTCAACTGTATTCAACAGAAATGAGATTTCAATAATTAAATAAAGTTATTAATATCAAAAGTACGGTGAGTCGCGGGTCGTAAAACGAATTATTCTCATCACTTTGCAGATGCTTATTCTACCTCATCAACGAATTTTATCGTCGGCTTTCAAAAATTTTAATTAATTTGAATTGATGAAAATTGTCTTTAACCTTGGCACATTGTCGTGTGAGAAACGAAAAACGCCCGAGACAGGCGCGAAACGATCGTAATGTTAAAATTTATAGCGCAGGTGAAAATCATATGCGGCTTTTTGTGCCATAAGACGATGTGCGTCCCAACATATCGTTATGTATATTCAAAAACAAAAAAAAAAGCAGTGCCTCAGGATTACCTCGAGGATTACCTTGTACCACAACGATCGACACTGATAATTAAAACGTACGAACTGAATCTTTATATGCAAATGACATTAATTGGCGTTCCGGCCACCAGTGTCATTTTTTGTTCAATCGAACACATTTCTGATTAAGCGTGTAAACAAAAAAGCGCCACCCTTCTAATTATCATCTTGTTATCTTGTGCGGAAACTCTGCAACTCATTACAAATTATACGCGAGAGAGACAGAGGAGAAAGAGAGCCCGCGCCCATTTTTTGCCTAGCCATAAGTGCCAAATTGATGTCCCCAATTTATCATTATCCGTTTTTGCAATGTGTCGTAACCGCGTTTTTACGTCACTCCTTTATGTAACGACTGATACAATTATGACAAAGTTTACACATGCACACGCGACATTACGCAAATTTGCTCCGAAACCGATACAGTTTCGACCGCGCAGAGAGATGAAAGTTTTTCCCGGACACTCTCGCTCCGTTTTCGATCAACAAAACCGGTCGTTCGAAAGTCATAAATGCCACTTTTTATTTACGCTCGCGTAACATTAATAAGTCCTTTCAACGAGATATCATATTTATTTTTAATCATGCGGGCACGAAAGCCAACGCGCCAACTATATAAATGAATATCCCGGCTGCACAAGTTGGCGAGCAAGTGTCCCATTATTTCGTCGCGATATTGTACAACATTTCTATTTACCGGCCGCGCACTCTGTTCTTTAATGAAAAAGTATATATCCTGATATGAAAAATATTTAATAATTTCCTTGGTACAAAGAGATGGTCCGGGATTGTGGCGTTGGCACAATACACGTAATAAAGTATAAAATGAGGATTTATCTCGAACGCGAAATTCTTGTTACAGCGCGCGGTACAGAAGTACTTTGTAGCAGTGATCTTCATTAATCCTTTTATACACGGCGCTGAACAATGCGAGCGCATTGTGTACACCAGTCATTAAGGCATGGGGACATGTTAAGCCGTTACATAAGGAAGTACACGTGTTCACATGGACATTAAATATTTCTCCTATTCAACGAAATTGGAGCGCTCCTACGAAGTTCGAGGGTGCGTGTTCAATGTGCTAGCACGCTCTCCAACGGCTGAGCACGATCAAAAATGCATATGTAAAACATGTTTCCGGTTGTTTCGGTTTATTTATTTTATACTGCTCGTGTTCGCGGTTCATAGATTCTTGTTCCCGTCTTGCTTTTTGTATTTGACTTTCTGCAGTTCCCTGTGGCTCCTTTCTTCTTGTTTGCTCTATACAATGTGTTTTTATTCTCTCATTTTTATTTAATGCTTCATGGGCTCGCGCTTTGGATATATATTTTTCTTTCCCAGTCTCGCGAACTATACGTTTATCGTAATATATTGCGAATCGTGAGCTGATATATATTTCGAAAACAAAAGTTTTGTATGAAATGTATACGGTGGAACGAAAAAGTAAAATTCAATCACATTCGGATGATAAAAATTAGTACAAAAAACATTTAATTGAAAAAACTTTTAATCGGTGCAGATCTGATTAGGGTATGTTCTTTTTTTAATTGAAACGCTAAAAAATTGCAATGTGTTTTCTCCGAGAGAAAACTTATGGAAAACGTACGTACGATAAAAGTGTAGGTACTAATTTTGCGCATCATTAAAAAATAATTATATCCACGGCTACTTGACTGCGCACAAACAAAGATAAGTGTGAGGAGAGGCTGCTTGTGCAAGTAATTAATATATTCGTAGACGAACTGCGCGGAAAATGAAAATTTATTAAACGCACTCGTCTCATACCGCTTTTTTACTAGGAAAAATTCGTCGCAAGATAAGATAAATGCAAGCGTCGCTCAGCTCTCGGCTTTTCGGGGGAAATGATCCTGATAAATGAGCGGGATGGAAGTCTGCGGATTTGCGGCGGACAAGGGAACGGGCGCCGAAAACGCACCGCGGCACACGGCTGCTTAGATTGGGCGCTTCCGGGACCTATATAGTTATGCGTAATTGAAATTCAGACGCCGGATTAGCTCGCCCGAATTCGAGCGACGTAAACTGTGGCTCTCTCGCTTCGCGAAACTATATTTATACTGTCGCGGGTGGAGCAGCCTCTGCGGCTAAAGTCCTGCTAAGCTTTGCGAAAAGTATGACAGTTACGTTACAAATTATTAATTGGCGTCTTGATTTAAGTTCGCTTAAATCCACGCGGCTTCTACATCTCTAGAAAATACTAATGCAAATTAATTCGAATCTCGGCATGGCGCAGCGAAATCTCGGTGCATGAAAGAAAAAACCTCCAAGGGTTGTTTTTAAGAAAGCTATGTCCTTTTCAAGTTAAAAGAAGACTCAATTGAAAATGATATACGTATACAGTTGCTCATTAATTAAAAAAGTCCTTTTTTTTTGGGAAAAAAGGAAAACAATTTGGAAGTTTTCAATAGAATGTTATAGCCCCTTTGAGAACGCTCAGATGAATTATGAAAATGTTAATTAAAGTCGACTCAAAGATTGCGCTACAACTCGTTCAAAACGAAAATGTGTTAAACTATAGTTGGTTCAATGTTATGCAAATTCAAAGGCAAATGTTTTTAATTTAATATTTTTGGAGGGGTGGGGGGTTATGCAAAAGCTGTAATATTTCGGGGCAAGAGTTGAATAATTGTTATTTGATCGTTATATTTTTTGTACACAAATACAAAGAACCCCGTACCAATCTTATGAAATTGTGCTTTTGACCAAATAGGCGGGAATTTTAGTTGTATTTAGTTTTATGTTGTAGCTGATGTCATATGCTGAACTAAAGTGTCCATGGTCATGAAGCTCCAAAGTTTATGAATAGGCGATGCGATGCTTTAATGCTTTAATTATTTTTCATAATGCAATGTAGTAGAATCATGTCACTCAAAATGATATTTGGAACTCAAAAACTTGACAAAACTTGACAAATGTAGATCTAAAACAACTCGATTCAGAGGAAAATAATATATTTTTATTTTGTTAAATTTTGTCTTAATCATTTTTAGTAAATTTAATGCAGGTGCTTTTTGTTAAATCAGACAAAGTAGAATCTGCACGGACAAAATTGAATCTGGTGTAATACAATTTTATAAAATTTGATAAAACTCAAGTGAGTAATTTTCGTATGAAAACAATTATATATTATATAAGTTTTCAAAAATAGATAATTATCTATTTTTTAAACAAACAGTCATGACTGGTGTAAATACATATTAAACTGAGTTTAAATAATTTTCTTAATCTATGTAGATAAAATTGACCTGCCTGAATAAAAACAGATGTGATCATTTTTAGACATAGTCAGACCTGATTAAATTAGGTCTGATCGAGGGTCTGATATATTATATGATATATATATACGTATGATCAGACATGTTCAGACAACGAAAATTTTTCCGGGATATAATTTTCGATAGAGGTCAAAAATTATTTTTCACAATTTATCGAGTATATTTGACTATTACTACAAAAAATTGTAAAATGCAACTAGTTTAATAAGAAATTTTTACACTCCTTTCTCTAGCTCCGTATGATTTTCATTATCTCTCAACTATTGTATACACGGTGTATCATATTTATAAACTGGGGCGATTTATTACAAACGTTCGAACAGTCTTCGGGAAAAATGCCGTATGATTTATTTTGCCAACAAAGATGTTATATTAAAAAATATCTCGAAGAAGTCAGTTTCGGCACTAACCGTCAAAATTCACTTGACTTTGATTTACCGGCTGCATCGTGAGATTTATTATTTTCCCGCGCTCTTGCTCGAACAACTTTTATAACTCTTAAGTTGCCCAGATTACATTTTAAAGTATTGAAGAGGGAACGAAGAGGCACGCGACTATTAAGCGTCCCAAGAAGGTATTGATGGGAGTTGGCAAAAAAATGTTGGCAAATTTTCGGAAAGGTACATTATGGTCTGAAAACTTTCCCGACCGAAGGGCCCGGAAAAATTTTAATATCTTTCTGAGGATTATTAAGTTTATGAATTACCTGTCACGCGAAGTTATTGTACATTCATACCGGAGAATTATTTAGCTTTGGTTCAGCACTTTTGGAAAATACTGCCGACGCAATTTCAAATGCAAACATAATCAAGATAGTTTGCTCGTCTTCTCGAAAGGTGTTTTTATGCTCAAATAAAGAGTTTATCTTCTGAGAAGAAAATAAATGCAAAGAGTTTTATTTTCCATTATGTTTATGTACGTGTTTTCATTGTGCGACAACTTTATACGCCTGCGCCGCTCAGAAGACGTTTAACTGGCGGGGCCCAAGGTCGCTTAGCAATCTTTTCATTTTCAGCGAGGGCTACAATTCAAGCCACTCCAAGCAACTTCATTAAACGAAATTCGAGCACACTAATTCCCGGAGCGAAAAAAAGTGAAAGCGATTGCGAACGTCGGAAAAAATTATGAACGCCGAAGAAAATCGACCAATCAGCACGTCCGTCCAATTACCGATCGACAGGCGCAAGAGTTTTACGAGGAAATCGATCTTCGACTGAGAGGTTGTTTCGAAATTGCGCCAAGTGAAGGAACATTAGGCACAAATTCAACTTGACCCATTAATACGAACGAAATGATTGCGCGAAGTGATATTGGGTCGTCGCCAAAGTGGTTTCGAATACGAATTGAAAATGGCCCTAGGACAGGACATGCGACTAAAAAAAAACAAAAACAAAAAAGAGACGTAATTCAAAAAGTGTATCATGTATTTTCATCCTCGGCTACATTTATCTCACAAAGTAGTCGGTAAATTTAAATTACTCAAAAGTTTCTGTCTCGATGTGGTAGCGGTCAGGGGCGACGCGAAAATCTAGCGAGAGAGCCCCTCCCGACTTAAATAAGAGTTAGATACGGCAGCCTCGGAAGCCGAAGGAGAACCGAGAAAAAGGAAGACGAAGCGTTATGTAGAGCGCAGAGCCTAGGTCCGCGAGTCGCAGCAGCGTGCGCTCGGAATTTCAATAGAGCAAGAACCGAGAACCGGTTTCACCGAGAGGCAAGAGGTGCGGTCTGGGTGCCACGAGCGGCACCATCGCCGGCTTATTCGGCACGGTAACCAGTTCGCCAACACACGCGCCCGACCTCCATCCACAGTCGAGTTATTGGCGCAACTCGTACCTACACAAACTTGTGCGCGTTCATGCAGCACACAAGTTCGCACGACTTCTTCACACCTTCGACTAATTAAAAGAGCCCCAGGTTGGGCGCCGCACCATCGCTTTTTGCCGTCCCCCTTCAGGACCCACCTGCTGGCGCATTCAGGGTCACACGTATACGGTGCGTCTTGAGACCACACGTAAGAGTCCTGTGAATTTATTTCACTCGTCATATTTCGCGTGGAGAGGGTCCCCGCCGGCTCGTTACCACTCCGATATACGGGTAATTATGGAATTCGCGCGATTAGCACGAGAGAAAGAGAGGAAGAAAGAAAAACGTCAAGGATGAGAAACTCCCCGATTGGCAGCATGCGATATCGTATCGCGAGTAATAACGCTCCGCGAGGGACGCGTGCGCGAGTATAATTCTGCCGATTTGTTTTCTTGTTTCTTCCTTCGCGATGTGTCCTTTCTCCTTTGATTTGCTGCAGGGAACAAAATTAATGGTTGATCTGATTATATATAATTTTGAGTTTGAACAGATCATGATGCCGTAGAGCTTCTCGAAAAATTAAATACCAGCTGAAGACAATTTGATATTGCGCAGATTAAAATTATGTTGCCTCAACTTGTTGTATATAGTTGCAGATCCCTCATCATATTTCAACGATCATTTTCTTCGCGAGAGGCGAATCGTCGGTTGTGCAACGGGTATACGTGCGTGGCTCTCTTATGATATAATTTTAATCAACCGGAGGAACAAAAGGCAATGCTATTGAACTAGAAAAGAGAATCAAGAACAAGTGGATACATTAGGAAATTGAATTATTTTTGATTGAGCTATCTCTCTGTGATGAAATAGTAATAACCTTCATTACACTCGACACTGTTTTCATCGCGGTGTTCAAGGTCAACATTTCCCATCAACATTCAATCGAACAATTTTTCACCTCCTTGCATAGCAGAAAAAAATTCCAATTGCAAATTATCCTACTTAGAGTTAGATTATCACGTCTAATTAGGTTTTCTATCTTCTCTATATAAGATCAGATTCAAAAGAATTGAAACAATTTTTTTGTTGCCTTATTAGACAAAAAATAACCTCGATGCAAAATTACACGGTGAATATATTTTGCTGTATCTCCCGAGACGTTACAAGAAGGAGAAATAAACAAAGGGATATTATCAGACATTCCGATAGCGGAGAGTGTCTGGGCGTATTCAAATGGGATCGAACTCGATTAGGTATCAATTTGAATCGTTAATTGGCGATGATCACTTTTTTCTTTCTCCCCACGCTTGCCATCGGACGCGCTTGACTAACACCGTTATTCCCTTTAATTAAGCGTTATTTTATGCAAAATAAGAAACAGATTTCCTCCCGCGAGTCGGAAAGTCGCGGAATTGATCGTTGCGAAAAACCACCGCCTACCGGACCGAGGATATCTGGCACGTAACCTATTTTACACACTCGCGGCCGTGATGGTGAATGCGTTTTGTTTATGCGTGTATAGTAAGACGTGCCGGCTTTTTTCCATTCAATCGAAATGGGAAAAGGCGAATCGCGAACAATGGCTCTCGAACAAAGCGGAACTGCGATCTATCACGATTCACAAACGAAAAAAAAATTAGCATCGGAAAAAAAATCGCGGTTTTTCTCTGCCATAAGCGCCTGCGGGGCAGGAGCATTTTTTCGCTCCTGCATGACACAATATTTTTCGATGTTATAACGATCGGTAATTTCAGAGCCGTGGGTACTTTGACATGAGTCATATTCCGCGCAACGTGTAATCACAAGTTCGCAGGAATGATCTCGCGTAACGGTCGCCCTCTGCGTTATGATTTAATTTATAATCACGGTAAATCGAGTACAACTTACACCTGACGGATCGCGTACGTGTACAACGTAGTGTTGCACGAGTGGGTCCGGCCATGCAGGTGATATCAAGCATCATTTATCTTGCAATAAGTAGAGCGGAACCTGCGCACGATGACAAAAAGCGCAAGTTAATTTCGGAAATATAATTACAAAAGGACTCTCTCGGCACTGATATTCCTTTGTCGAGCAGTAAATTTCGTACCATTCGAAATGTCTCATTAATCTTTGCCTCTTGGAATGGCAAGTACAAATTTTATTTTTGCGATAACATTCTTTCTTGGATTGTTTTTATGTCTTCTTTTCTTTTGGGGTCAACAAGTATTGACATTTCTTGTAATGATTCTTGAAACATTTTTTCTCACAAAAGTTTTATACTACTAACAACTGTAAACCCAAATTTACTACATTGATATATCCTTGATCGAATTTCATTTGGCGAATTTCATGACATAATTCTCGATTGCTGGTAGTGTACCGAACCCTACTTCACTTACAAACATCTCTAACTGTAATTCGATCAAATCCATTACAAGACTAAACATTACAGCAACTCAGCTGAAACTCATTCAAACCTGATTAAACGCAATTAGGCAAAGCGTAACTGCGCCCGATAAGGTGCAACTACGGCACAATGGTAGGACGCTAAATATGAAACCTTGAAGGTTCAAATCCTTGGACAGAATTAGTTTCGGAGCAAACTGTTTGATTTGCATAAGCAATTGCGATGACATTAGTGGAACAATATGGAACATTTTGGAACGATTGCAAGCGGAGAGCGCTTGCGTCATCTCGATTCGGCGTTGCGGAGGCCATTTAATATGCGTCTGCTATCTTCCAGCTAGGTGCGTTTAATACGGCAGAGAATCCCCTTGGCCGATTGCGCTCGAGGTGTCGATAAGCTTTTTAAATTTTCCCGGGAGAATATTACGCGGCAGCTGGTGCCGTGGGTTATTGTGCACACGTGTATTCGAAATAATCACTGTTTCGGTATATCGAATCGCATGGCCTCGTCGTGAGACCGTGATATTGGATTGATAACATTTTTGCATAATTTTTTCATTGTCCCGAAATTTCGAATTCAACGACGCGCGGATGGAGAGAGTAAAAAAAAAGAACATCGATTGAGTAATAACGCCCGAATTGCAGGACGAAAATTGCAGCCCATATTGAAACGTCACGTGCTTATACACACTTATATAGCCAGAGCGAGGATGAACATGAGAAAATAATTTGGAATTTCGGGCAAAAAGTATTTTAATTACAAAACAGCTGTTTTTGCGCATGAAAAGTTGCCGGGAGTCGCGTCCCATCCCGGTCCATTATTGGCCACGCTATTTAACGAAGGCTTACGTGGAGTCTTTAATGAAAGACTACGTGACGGCGCGAGCGTCCGCGAAATCCAATAACCCGGTGACGGCGGCTCTGCCGGTGCCTTGATCAAGACGTTTTTCGGCCAACGAAAAACCTGATTACGCGAAATTGCCCCGCAGGCCAGCTAAATCGACCACTATGACTATATTAATACACATCGAGTAATTTAAAAAAGTAATTTGTACATTGTCTGTGCGTGCCAGGTGTGTGATATTAATAGACGCCAGACTGTTTCTTATTTTTTATTCTTCGATAGGACTCTTGTCAGTTATTTCTTTTCCGTTTTTCCGTTCCGCTTTTTGGGACGTGTACACGCCAAGACAATGTGCCGCGAGGTCGCGAAAAAATATGCCTACAATAGATGAAATCCTGTCGTTGAATATATAGTGAATGGGAAGTTGCTTTTTGCGGGTAATGATCGAGAGGGACAGATATTCAGCACTTCCTCTCATTACCGTGACGATATCATTAATCTTTAGGTGTAGGTATATAAGACTTGGCGAGGGAACTATCGATTGGAATGCACCGACTAATGATTCGTCTTGTTTGCAAAATCTTCGCAGTGCTTCATCGACGAAGGTAACGAGTCCGCTACACAGCGCGGTCTGCATTTCCGACTGGGAAACGTTATACTGGCTCTCTATTATTTTCGCGACACTGCTACCGACAACGTTCGATGTTTATTTATAACCGGGCGTATAATTATACCCCGACGATTATTATTTATGATAATGCAAGCCCATGTCCAGTTAGTCTCTATCAGCGAGAAAACCTCATTCGGACGATTCCGATAAAGACATCGAATTGGTTAATTAAATTGTACGACTTTCCATTTGCTATTGCTTTAATGACGATTTAAACGCAAAAGTAATGCGCATTATGCAAATTTCGTGTAACGATAGCTTTTCAATTATGTTAACGACTTTCTCAACAGCATATATTTTTCTAACGTTCGTTTAGTTTACGGTATCGTATATGTTCGAATGGAAACATTCGAAAAACGAAAAAACGAGCGACAAAATGAAAAAGAATTGCAAATAATTTATGGCATGCGAATACTTTTCCCTTGTGGGAAAGAATATATATGTTCTAAATATACGTTAAAGTATGAATACCCATTCGAAAAAGAATATATTTTTTAAATATATGTTAATGTAAAGTAAATATAATTTCGATAAAAAATTATATATTTTATAATATATAGTTCACATATAAGTTCAAAGTACCTAACGAAAATTGATCGGCACATATAATATATCCTATAGTTAAAAACGAAATTGAAAATATAATTTCAGAAAATATACATCAAATATATCTGAAAATATATATAAAATAATTTTTTAACGGCAAAAAGTTCAGTATTTTACTAATATGTTAGAATACATTTTTGTATAAAGGTTCAGTATTGGCCAGATCATAAATTACGTATTCAAGTAAGAATCATCAACATAAGAGCTCGGAGTTAAATAAGATTGTACAATTCAATCAACTTGTCATCGTTTTAGCATCAATTGGACGCAAGTTAACGTCGGCGTGTTCATCGCTACTTAATACCATTTAAATACATTAATAATTATCGAGTTGGTATGACAAATAAATTTAGCACAATGGAGGCACTAATTTGCTTGATAACAATTCTCGGGACGCGCTCGAATGTGACGCGATGGAGACGCGCGGGTTCTGGGGAATGAAATTCAAAGGAAATGCAAATTGTAGTGATATTAAGTAATCGTATATAGTAATCGAATGCAGCGGAGTTTCCACAGGCCAATCGAGTTGAAGAACATCTCTCGCTCGGTAATCGGTATACCAGATAGGAGTTGATACTATAGTTACATCTCTTATCGAATTATCAAAGTCGACGTCGCAGCGCAGAAATCCACAATTCACTCGTTCGCTTCCTCCTCCTCAAGTTCGTCGCAATTGTCCTGCCTTTGCCAATGTCGTCGGAGTACGTAGTACACATATAACTCCGGAGTCTTGTCTTTGAATTGATTCCGCCGGCATCTGTTTATGGTTACGGCAGTCTCAAATCAGTTTAATTATCTCGACTAGCACGGTCACGCTCGTATACAAATCGCTGCCACGACAGCCGCGCGACTCGTCTGTGTGTGCAAATCCACGTACTAGCTATATGGATGACCTCGACGCTCTCCGCTTGATCGATCCTCATCTTAACTGAGATGAGCCACGAGATATTCCATCACTCCGGAACACGACGTGCGACAAGCGAAGCAATCCATCAATGATCCGTGTCCGCATCATCTCCTTTTACCTCGTTCCTCTTTGATTTTGTCTCACAATAGAAACCGTATCCATCTCACCAATAACGTACGTATCAATTGCATTAATCGCGACGGTTTACCCCCACCCAGTGTACCTGACAAGCATGGACTTTTTTTGATTTTCCCAGGATTTGTAGCCATTTCAACGATGCATTGTGCACCAATAATTAAACAATAATTCTTTGATGAAGTCCTGTGGCCATTCAGTGGTTAAGATTTGCTCTATGCCGAATGCAAAATGTTTCGTTTTCAACAAGTTTTTTTCAGTTACGTTTCGAATAGGAAAAACATTTTGAAAAGCCGGTTTTTAATTGACAAAATAAAACGGAAGAGTGGAATAAAAAATTGCGGCGATCAGGGAAAAATGCTGCTGGAATGGATGTTTCGAAACAAAATTTTTTCCACCGAATCAGGCAATTGGATGTTTTGTTATAACTGAAAGTTCATGGCATGCATAAGGGGTATATTTGAAAACAAATATTGAATGTTTGTCTGATACATTTATTCGTAAACTGTATTTTGTCCCGATAGCTAAAAATTATTCGAGTCCAATTAAATCTTTCTACGCTATGTGAAATTTGTTATGGATACCAATTATATCTGTTACAAAATTTTACTCTCAATATAAAAATTATTAATGAATTTGGTATTTATTGTCCCGCGAGTAATTGTATTTATAGTGCATACCATTGTACAAGTTAGTTCCGCAACGATAACTATTGATTAATACATTTACTGTCAAAGTTCGATCTTTAGTTGGTGTTCGTAACGACTATTATTCAGCTATATGGTTTGACGCTAAAATAACATTATGCCCTGTTCCGCAAATACACCGCTTCGAAAAGTTGTGCCGGGAGGTTCAGCAAACTTGTTGTTGGTTTTTTGTTTTTGCGCAAACATTTTTTCAACCCATTGCATGAAAACGTTTTGTTCCGAAAACAATGGAGTCTCCTATGCAACATTTTTCTCGGCCGAACTATTGATTTTCTAATTCACTCCGAGCGACCGAAACTGGCCATTGAATAATTTATCGTAACTGTAAAATTTTGTCTTATCAAAATGTAAACGTTTAGCGCATTATTCTCGGTCGGTTGGACCGTTAACAAAATTAACATACTTATAACAAATTCGGCGCGAAATTCTTCAATTGTCTTTTATATCCTTTGAGCTCGGTATGTGCTGCGGTTGAATTGTATTTTGGGTAATGCGATCAAATTGTCACGTGTATTCAGTTTGCTGCATTGTACACTCATCATCGCACACAGTTTTGCTCCGTCAGGAACAAAAGCTCAATCCCTTGGGCAAACCAAGATTCGTTCCGAGTGACAAATCAACCTTTGTTGCAAGAGACGTGTGCCGAGGAAGATGCGCGATACCCATTGTGCCCTGACGAACCAATCGTTGCATGTACGCTGCGACCTGAAAGCAGAGAGGACAGACAAAAATCATTTCAATGAGTCACTATGACAGCCTGGCTTTTACCAACCTCGTTACACATCGACCACGTTATTATTTCTTTCGTCAATTCCGCGTATACCAGCTGGATTTCGTCTTTATCTCATCCTGATGTTTACTTATGGAATATTCTCGACAACTGTTTTTGCATTCACATCGTGGGAAAGTACAATTTTAAAACATTATGTACTAACAAAATGAAGTTATATATCTTGAAACAAAAGAACATTAAATCTCATCTTTTGTTTTTTGAAATTAGCACTTATATCAATTATGCGTGATTCTCTGCAAAGTTTCTTAATTTCAAAAGGTAAGAATTGCCGAATTCATATCTGCTTTTTGTTGATTTTATTGCTTTTCATAGAATGGGCGTCGATAAAATTTTAATTACTGATGTCGTCAGTCAGTTTTCAAAAAATATCGCAAAACTCCGACAGGAGAATCATTAAGTTTCATAATAAAAGATAAAGCTTTTTCTTTTTGCATGAATTTTTACTGTTTGTATCGCAAATTTATGCGATACCTAACTTTTAGGAACGAGTTATGAGGTGTTCAATGATAAGTTTTTATACCCCAGAGCAATAAAAGAGATCGAAAAGTCTAATCGATCAGTTTCTAATTACTCGCCATCAATTTTAAAGTCAAACAAATATTTTATCTGGACGAAAAAGTTTTTTTACCACAAAAAATACATTGAAAAAAAGTACTTTTTCTCGTCATTTGTATTTTTTTAAGAAACAAAGAAAAACCATGACATAACATAAAACTACATCATGTACGAAAAATCTAACGAGTACACGTGTGCCTAATGCACAAGTCTGAGCCACCGAGAGGTATGTAGCGCAGTGATTATCATATCTTAATTGCAGGTGTTTGTGCGCCAGTCGGGTCCCCGTACCCTTCAAACCCGATCGCCATTCCACGGCATTCCAACGAAGTGGCGGTACCCTCGGCCCCTTCGGTTCCTGCACCTCGATCGGCAAGTTTCTTTTGTCTTCTTTTACGTTCCTGATCCTCGAGCGGACTCGCGCAGTGCCCACGGGCAAAGGAGAAGAAGAAGAAGAAGAAGCTGGCCCTGATATAATTGGTCTACTGTCCCTACGCAAAGGGAACCCTCATTACGCCAACTTGTCGCAGATCGCTGATACGCCAGATAGCCAGTACCAAAGCCAAGCCACGATAACCAAAATGCCTTTATCGCTCGCGAACAATTATTTCTCGCTATCGATATTTCGATTGTGCCCCTCCCCCTCTGTATCGCGTGAGCTACAGCACTGGTTCTGTAGACCCTCATTCTACACCGAACAGAGACCTGATCAAGCTAATCTGTTGCTGCGACTTTCTTTATCGAATTAATTACTGTCCGGCGCGCTGAAACGTGGCGCCCCTGGCCCCGGGCCAGATTAAAACCTGACGGGATCTCAGACTTTAATGCGAGATCTCTGTAAGGGATTGATAACGAGCGAAAGTGAATGTCTAATGCGCCTTCGATCTGATATCGATACGTGTTCACGTGAAGGTGATTGTAAAAATTATTAGCGAAACCAGCGCACTTTGCTGATATCGTAAAAATTTACAATTCGAGTGTTGTGTTCCGTCTGCCAATTGTGGCTTGATCGATTGCTATTGACTTTGGTACGAAACATCCTTTTCGGATTGATAATTCGATAAAAAATGTAGAATAAAATTTGTTTCGAACAGAGTGAACCTGTACTCTTGTTGATAATAAGTGAATCTTTTCGTGAAGAAACGAAAATACAATATTAGTATTAAAGAGAAAAAAGTTTCTTTTTTTTTTCAAAAAGTGATCTGGGAAAGTTGCACTTTAAGTTAAAATGTTGAAATACTTGCAGGCTGAATTAAATTTGTTCAATGATCGCCAACAAACTGTCAACATTTGAAATCATATAGTTCGCTCATAAAATCGTATCGTTGATAAAAAGAACAATTTATGCGGATAATATAAACGAAATTAGTCAATTATACGGTTAAAGGCAGCGATTTTCCAAAATACCTCTTCAGCGCATTTCAGTAACACTCGAAAGTATTTCAGCGAGTATTAAAAACGTTTTACGACGAATAAATAAAACATATCGCATCGAATACAAATTAAAAGTAGGCTGAGATTCCTAAAACAATGACTCACGCAACGTGTTTTATAGAGCATAAAACAATTTAATAGCTTCATATAAAAGTGAACGATGTCGCTAACCAAACCTCCCATAGATTTTTTTTTTCTTTGATACATAAAAATTTAATCGATTCCAACTCTTGTTCCGCGAGAAAGCCAGAGAATTTGATTTGTAAACAAAAATCTTTACCTGAACCTGATAAATGATGAGATTGATTTCTTGTTTTGATTCAAACAAAAGTTGACAAAAACTTATTGTATACTTGATATAAATTAAATTTTCTAATTTGTAATTGCAGGAACATCGTTCTGACATGATGAAATCGTACAATGAAATGTCAAGAAAAGTGGAACGGGGAGAAACTTGGACGTTGATGTTCGAATTCGTGTGTTTCAATTCGGATTCCTATTGACATGTATCGACGAGCTTGGGGCATGCTGCAGCGGAGCAACGCTAACTACAGAGTCAGTTATCGAGCCGTTTTGTTAAGGAAACGGCATCATGCAAGCGAAGTGGCAATATTTGTCGCGCGCATACACGTGACTTATACATTATACATTCTTGCAAACAATGGACCCAGATGCTGGAGCGGACCACTCAGATTACATATTACATTATACAGGGCGACTCATTGTGCTTGGATGAAACAATCGCGGATTTCGCATTCAAATAAAACGCATAAAGGACCTTACACAATGAACGCTCGCTTTCGCGTTGCATACACGTCATATTCACGCAAATGTTTGATTTTGACCCGGGTAAGAAAATATATATGTTACATATATGCTTCACATATATGTTGTATGCATGCCAGCATATATTTTACATATATGATATATATGTGACATATATGTAATATGTTGGTCGTTTAATGCCTACGGTACAAAGATATATATACAAATATATGTCAAATTAACTATCTGAACTATCCGAACTGTTCTTGTTGCAATCCTGGAACGTAAAAAAGTACAGTTCAAGATTGTTCTGTGTTCAACAATTTTAGACTGTTGTTTAAACAGTTCGATTTGTTATTAGAACAGTCTAGTTAGTTATACTAACAAGTCTGACTGTTGCGCTTACAGTCTAGACTGTTAAAGTAACAATACTAACCTAACACTCCAGACTGTACCATTTGCACTGTAACCTCTACAGTACGCATAGTTCGAACAGCAGTCCATTTTTCTCAGTATACGGGCGTCTATTGTGAACGGGCCTTAATTCAAAAACTGAAAACGCGCCCGCGCGCAAGATAATTCAACTTTATACAACCTCGTTTGTAGATAAACAATGCATTATTCGGCATTAATTTTGTGAAACTCGATGCAAAATAATTGAGTCCGACCAAAAAGCCCAGCGATTAACGATAAAAATCAGCAAATTAATGCTCTTTAATTTTTAACGATTGTTTGAATTCGCTCGCGGTTTGAATAATGGGCCGGACGTTGGCGCAGAATCCGGCGAGTCATTTATCTGCAACGACCATTGGCGTTTCGTAGTTTGTTTGAGCGCAATAAAATTCGGGACCTGGTTCGATAAATCGCAACCTTATCTCTGTCCGTGTGTTATTTCTAGATGACGCTAATGTGCCATATCATTAACGATATGAATGAATATAAATTTATTGTTCTGGCAAAATGTAAAGATAACAGCGACCAGCCATGTTTGTCCAAAAATGTTCGCCCGACACTTGACAGGGGCGCCAGAAGACGTTGTATATATCGAGGAGAGACAATTTTTCGACATCGCGCACCCAAGAGGGAACCACTCAAAATAGTTCACGAACTCCATTCACCGGCGAATTAATCGAATTAAAGTTTACACGCGTAAAAGTTAATCCCCGTAATTACGAATTTAATGCAGAAACTAATTTAAGTTCAATTTCTCGCGCAAACTATTCCATTGGAACGTTACGAAATATTCCGAAACGCGAAAACGCTGTCGAAATTAAACGTCCCAATTTGCTCGTCGTCGACCCGAAAAGAAGCGACGTACAATGCATTCGCGCACTGATGATGCATATAATTGAAGTACGAAGGACCGACCGGAATTAATTTTCATTTTCAGCATGAAGGATCAATCTTCCAAATAGCTCCGCTAATTTTGTCTAATTATTCGTTTTTTCCCGCGAAATTTTTTGCTCTTTGTTTGCATTTTTGCTCTCATTATCGGGTTTGTACTTTCATATTTACATGCTGTTCCCAAACAAACGTTTCTCTTATCCAAATAACATCATAAACTAAGTATATATTCCACGGTACAGCGAGTGCGAAAACTATCCAGCACAAAGGCGTTGCAAAAAAATTTTTTCATAATTTAAGGACGTGTTGAAATAAATGCAGAATTAATGCCTCGCCGTCAGACTGCGCGGGCATACTCCTTATTTTTAGTCGGAATTTTAATCAAATTGACCGTATCAAAATCATGCTGCATCAAACTGCAATTACCCCCGCCGCCATATGCCAGTGTTAGGACATTTCTTTCAACTTGCATGTGGTTTTGAGCCGACTCAAAGTTTGCGACCATTAATCACGTGGCAATCAATATCTGACCCGGATAATCAGGGTATACCACGCTTGCGATACAGAGACATCAGCCTGCGTGACATGAGATATTATGCATTCGCCGTCATGTCGTCGCGTGTGGCGTATTGTCCGCGTTGTAACGACATTTGTCTTAGGCTGACTTTGTTGGCTTACTGTGATACTCAAAACGCATCATTTATGCAGCCATTTATATGTATTTATGTTCTCGCGCTGACATTATCAGTCCATCATTTTTTTGTCGCCGTGGAATTATTTTTTTTTCTTTCTATATAGCAAGAGAGAAATAAAAAGAAGTTGGAAAAAAAAGTCTTCTTGAAAGTTAGACAGTGTGGTTAAATTTATTACATCAAAAGGTAACTGATGTTCTATTTTGATACAGAACATTACTGGTGTATTTGCTTTTATTCACCCGCGTGCAATGCATAGTTAAATCATCTTCACATTTCGCCGACTGGATTCCAGAAGTTCGCGGTTGCATTCACCCGAGCGAGCAATGCCGGGCTAAAGTTCGGGCAAATTTTGCGACAGTAATCTATGTTATTCGGAAACTATATCTAATTCTATTTCAACTGTCACCTCGGACAGGACGTGTGCGAGTTAATTGAAGTCTAAACAGACGGAACTCGACGTAAATCTGCGTCGAGAATTCTTAATTCGTAAAACCCACAGAATTCTCGAAGGCGCGTTTGGTTCCGCAAACTGAGTGTACGGATGCAAAAATGGTATCCCGGGGACGATAAATATATTCGAGCGACTGGAGCAAATTAAAAGCCAAATTAAAATAGCCGAGTGCTTTAATTACGGTTACAATATGAATGCTAATCTACGCCGAAGTGATTGTAATTGATAAACGGCGCCGATCGGCATGTTAATGGACAGAAATAATGGATGATAAATGCTCACAAATGAGCGGCGCATTGTGCGCCCTGCGATAACTAACTCGAAATATTATCATGAGAGGTGTTCCGGCGCTTTACGGATCCGTCGTTAAATTCGTGCGTGTAATAGTCAAGAAATGTGATCGCGACATGGCGCACTCGAGCCCATGATCCTGGCACATGCCGCGTTACCAGAACAAATCGACTCTAGTATGTTATTTTAATTGCATCACGTGCGTATTGCGCGCGTTAATCAACCATACACGACCAATAGGCGCGGCTGCAAAATTTTCGGATTTGTGATATCGTATGTGTGTATGTGAGCGTGTGCGTGCGCTTGATTTACCTTTTTAATTACGCGCGACGTTATGGCCGCGGATTCTTGGCCATAGTTATCTTTAATCACGGCGATTAAATTACGGTTAGTATAAAGATGTAACCACCTGACACTTATTTATGGCGAGAAATTTATCGGACGAAAATTAAATCCAACTCATCGGTGTAGATATATCAGATTCGGTATTTCAGAATTGCAAAATCAATGGAACGAATTAATATAGCGACATCGTGCTTGGAAGAGACAAAAAAAAAGGTAACAATAAATTACCACAGAGGGGAGAAGTGTGAAAAAAGATAAACCCCCTTTTATTTTGCAGTGAAAAAGAAAATGATTGAGTCATTAAATTCAATCACGGCTCAAATCGAAAGAGTGTCGTTTGATAACGAACGAAAACCTGTTCGCTCGAAAATTCAGTTCAAAGTTTTAAGCGAGAAATCCACTTTCGATGACAATCGCGTGACAGAAACAAAAACCTCAAAAAAAGAGAAAAAAAGCAAGGAGATTCGCCGTGAAGGCAGAGGTTGTTTGATGCAACGGTTCGGACGTGTGAATAAAAGTAACTGGCGTGTTTTTAATTGCGGGCATAAAACCTCGCGGGAGATAGCAGATAAGACAACAAAAAACGTTGCAATAAGTGGAGAGTCGTCGAGGACGAGCAAAATTGTGCCGTCGATAAGGATAATTTGACAAGTATAAACTGTAATCGAGGCTCCTCTTTTTATCTCTCGTCTGCCCACGCGACGCAGCGCGAAAGACCCGTCTTCGTTTTGTGCGCGCTGAAAAATATGCGTGTGCACCCGGCCTGATTATCGCATTTGGAATCTATAAATTGCGAGAGTAAGAAAAGAGACAGGGACGAGGTCGAAATAAAAAGCGCCGATTGCCTGTCGTTATTTCAGCGATGTCGAAACCGAGTTATTTATCGACTCGTAATTATTCCTCGGACAAGGGCCCGCGTGCACCGAGATCTGTATTTATACGCGTGTTATGTATATAATGATCTACCTTCTGTCCCGTCGAGCTTGGCGTTTAATCCTGTTGACATTAGCTGGCCTGTGTGCGTTATCGGCAATAAGATTTAAAAAGACCATCATGACTGATATTCCCCGAGCCCAGGTACAAACCCATAGTTAAACTCAATCGGAGATGTTTTTTTTTTTTATTCAAATTTGACAACGTCGCCAAATTTCACATCCTGAAAAGAGCCTCAGACAAACTGTTCTCGTTTTTTGTGAACATGACAATAAAAGACCCATTTTTACAATCTCGAGTTCGGTGGTTTATTGAAAAAGTGAACGAAAATTATTTAGCCCGCAAACGCTTGTTCTATATAAATAAAAGGTCGTGGCGTTATCACCGTGGCCGGAATATCTCACGGAGTCTGCACGCGACATTGTCGATGAAATAACCATAAAAGGCACGTGTCGTAACTTCGACGTAAGGTTTCCTCGAAAACGACAAGTACGCTCGATTTTCGACCATTTACGAGCTTAAAAATACATTTCCCATCTGATACTTAACGTCTCTTTTATGGTATCGTTCGTGAGGATCGCGCAGTGCTGTACCAGGACTGCTTTTCGAAATGTAAATTGTTCGAATCCGAGGAGGCAAATGTGTAGGTTATCTTTTGAAATGAAACACAAAATTGTTTCCGAGCCTGTAGATTCGGCCGAGTTGGAGGAGTGCAAGTTCTGGCGGACAGTGGAAATGGAGCGGAGTGGCACGGAGAACATGGTGTGCGAATTTTTAACCAAAAAGAAGCAAGGATGTTTCGCGGCATTGTGCGACGGTTCGACTTGTTCGAATGAATTGCAATGTCGAATTTGAGAAAGCAGGCTAAAAAGCGATGCTTCAGCTTTTAGATTTGAGTAGTATGTACGGTTGATTTAGATCGTGAAATGAAACCAAATCGAAACAAAATCAAACGATCGCGGGACCAGTGCGAAAAAAGGATCGCATAACAGCGGCGAGTCAATCACAAAAGTGGCGAGATAATAAGGCGATATGGGCTCGAATCGGGCGCAACGTGAGCACGTTTGTTCGAAGTAATTTGAGCTTATTTTACAAAACGGCGCTACGTGTATTTGCGGAAAAAGCCGGCTGACCTGTGCGCTACCAGCTAAATTGAGCCAGACAATTTTATTTTGACGGGGCCCATTACGCTCCCAGTCGATTACACTTTCTATCCGTCGCGACTGTTACGAACGCTCGTTTTGTCTGCACGCCGCTTAATTAACTCTCGTGCAAAATGCCATCATAGAATCGGGTCAGTTCACGCGCGACCCATTACTGAACCTGAACAAAACTTGATACGCAAAGTTGCAGCCGCGAGCAGACGAAAAAAATTCGTATGACATAATAAACGACAATCGCGCCAAGTTAATTGAGCCAAAAATCGTTTGATAAACGTTTTTCGAACTTGATGGAAATGTCCGTCGCTCAGCTGACGTATATTATTCCGGACAATCCAGCTCGTCTTGTTCCGATTAATCACTTTTTATATCGCCCGATTCGATTGTTCCGTGCGATGTTTTTTGTCATTTAGACGAAATGTGCCATCGCCTGCTGATTGATAGAATATTTTGCTGGTGATAAAACAAATATTATCACGAATATACACAAGTAAACAAAAAGTGAAATAAATTCAACAACCGTGAATTTTTGTCACGAAGAATCGCTTTTTGTTTTTTTTTCTTTCGTTCCATCAATAATTTGATTACAGTCCGGTAGGTTTTAATTATTATATAACTCGCGCTAGACGTATGAAATTATTGAAACAGATTACTTACAAAAAGCGTTCGTGGAAATGAGAGTCGGCTTTGTATACTCGATCGGAGCAGGGGGACAACGAAAAACGAAACACCGAGTATCTCTCAAATTAGGCACTAGCTCGATTGCCGAGGGTGCAGGTTTTTGTCAGGCGCTCGCTTTTTGTGCCAATTTCCCTCTCCGGACGATTCATTAGCTATCATTTAGGTCATTTTATCTTGAGCATTTGTATCACACGGACGGCCGCTGCATTAATTTGGCAAACTGACATGCGCGCCAATCGTGTTCGTTAGAGGGAGACCCGATAAAACGCATTATGTCGTTTTTTCGTTGCAACGACGAAGATTGATGCACAGGTCGACGACAACGCATTGAAAATTGCGCGCGCGGGGCACAAAAAGAGTCGCCTTATAGTGCGCGCAGACCAGCCGACACGCAGCACTCGGGGATAGTATCATGAGAACTATGCGACGCTATTTCTTGCGAACGGGACCTTGGAACGCTCGAATGCCTCTCGATATTTTTGATCGCCGGTGCGTGATTATGTCCCAGGACGCGATCAAGGAAGGGTACCAATTATGCAAATCATGTTACAACCACTTTCAGCCTGCCTACTCATTGGCTCCATTTTAATTACTGGTGATGATAATAATTGATCCAACAGTCGCAACACTGATTGAATATGCTCGAGTCGTATGGACCATTACGTTTGGGGCATTATTTAATACCCTGGCCAAAATTTGGTGTTATCGAAGTAAACTTTATTAATGTGTTTGATTATATTCGTCGACTTATTTTGGTAGATAACATTTTGCTGGTGAATAAGAACTTTGAATCATTTTATGTAGTAACTTTTTTCGTTCGTATTTCACGAGCATTAGTGATGGATTAAAGAATAATTTGTGAACCGTCTTAACGATAGTAGCTGTTACAGTAAATTTAACTGGCAAAGACCTCTTCCACAATTCGCAAAGTCTTTTTCAAGTAAAAACCGAAATAATTGTTATTTGTTTCATAATGATACCTCCGCGTCGTAATGATAAAATTCCGACGGTGTATATATGGCCAGTGGGAAAGCCCACAGTTGGGCGATGTTTTTGAGATAAAAATAATTGGATCATAACGATTTTTTTGCCGACAGTTTATGAGGACACTTTCGAACGGCTTGCGAACCGAGCGGCGTCTTCTGCAAATAATGAATACTTTTGCGTAATCGCCGAACCGAGCCGGCATTAACAAAACAAAATAACAATTATTTCTATCGACTTGAGGGCAAAGTCTTGCGTGCCAAGAAGCAACACACGTGTGGCCAAGATGTCTCACAGGGACGAAAAAATATGTACAAATATATGTCAAATTTATATTTACTATATAAATATAATATATTTTCTTCATAAAATTTATATTAATTTTATATTAATTTTATATTAATTTTATATTAAACTATAGCTACATATATATATAGCTATATACTATATAGTATACAGCACGCGCTGCGCGCTACATAGTATACGGTTTAATTTTTCAATTTTTAACTGCACATTTTCACCTGTCAAAAATAAAGCAACAAACTGTCAAAAATCAAGTGGTTACGCATGAATGAACTTGTCCAACGGTCTGATTCGCGGCCAACTTAATCCTCTATACAACTTTTTCAAGATGGATTAATACAACTTATTGCCGCTTTATAAATAATTTATAAATAAGAATATGTAGAATATATACGAATATACTTTAAATATATAAAATATACATATTTTGAAATACCTTGCCGTCCGTATGGGGTTGGCAAAACCGTAAAAGTTCCCTGCACTTATGAATTCTCTAAAATATGAACAAGACATGGGAAATTTTATTGTTAGACAAAAAAATTAAACCAATCGCATCTCAAAGGTTCTTTTTAATTAAAAGCCATTTTTTTCAATTTGCTCATGAGAGAGAATAATAAATCTGCGGCTTCGCGATTCAATAAGTTGATTACATTTAACAATTACGAGATCGAGGGAAAGAGAAAGGACGTAACCGGGATAATCCGCGAAATTCATTATGCTCACGTAATGTAATAATGAGATTTGAATTAAAATAGTACATCGTTGCGAGTCGCGTAGAAATCTGTTGGCACGGCATTCGAACTCAGCGGCCTGGATTAATCTCATATTTATCAGTGGTGCGTGCATTGACGCGACGCTGTACGCGTCGCACGCTGATCGCAGTGCAATCGCATTAGCAGATGTAGAATTTGTTATAGAGAACGCATAATGGCAATTTCTCTCCGACTTTTGGCACGGTGCACTTCGATCTGTTTGCAATGTTCTCGTCAACGAGATTGGTTCGTCCGCTGGATTTCGTTCGTCCGAATTGTTGCATGGTTAAAAGAGTACCATCGGCCGCAAGGACCGAAAGCCCGTTTTCAATGCCGAATGTTTGTCATCGCTCCCTCATTATTTCAATCATTCCATTCTGCCCGTTAATCGTTGTTTGAGCTGACGAAGATTATAGACCGGCTGGCACTTGGTTTTTCTGCGCGTGTAATCGAATTCGGCGTCCAATCTCGTTACACTTTTTCCGAATTAATTTGTGTGCTTAAGTGGTGTGAATAAACTTCATCGAGCCGCGTTGCTAAATCCCTCGCGCACATATAGGAATCTTGTTTCGCGAGAAATTGAAAACCCTCGGATTAGATGCAATTTTCGAGCGTTGAAAACAAATAACGATCATGGGGGAGAGGCATTCTCCGAAGAACTGCTCGAACCATTGTTAAGAACTGAATTATGACCCCTTGAACTTTAAACGATGATATATATGACCATAGTTTTTATTTAGTTTTACACGAAACTCATCATTTGTCTATCTCGATGGATGTGGATCAAAAACT
Source organism: Trissolcus japonicus (assembly GCA_030522925.1). Lineage (NCBI taxonomy): Eukaryota > Metazoa > Arthropoda > Insecta > Hymenoptera > Scelionidae > Trissolcus > Trissolcus japonicus. Next base: position 12,938 of record JAPYZS010000568.1, on the reverse strand, counting down.
TTTGCCTCGCAAAATGTTATAACTTGTTTTTTAATTAGCGAAAAAAAGTTTATTAAATTAATTACAATTCCGGTACGTCCGAGGTTTTGTTTTTTGTTTTTATTTCCGGTAAATTCACAAAATAGTTTTGATAACGAACATAGTACCTGCATTTTACAATTCGGCAAAACTTTATTCGTTGAGCGATCGCTCTCATCGCAAGTATTTGAAAGCTGTTCATCGGGAGGCTCGCATATAATTGCGGCTCCGACGTTCGTCGGGTTTTGAATTTTTCATTCAAATCATTATTTGAACAGATCTATAACCATGGCGACTTTTGTTTCGGAGGAGCTCATCGACTCTATTCCGCGAAGCGACGATTACGGCGCGCGCTCGCGCATTCAATTCAGCGTATTCAATAAAGTGCCATTGTATTAATTCAATTGCAGTTATCTGCGCGAGCGGCAAAGGTGTTCGCCCGAAGTTTGCTGAATTTCAAGTGACGATAACTCATGCTCGGATACGGAGGGCCGATATTTCATCCTGAAACGCTCGATTTGGCACGACGATTTCGCGGATTCGGAAAAGGAAAAGAGATGCCGGGGTTATGGTCTTTTGATCGCGCCCACCAAAAAGTACAAACCGCCTCAGTGATTCCGAATAAAGCATCCGAGAGACTCGCGAAAACAGCGTGCCGGTTTTGTTTGTCTAATTTTTATGATTCGTTTTTGGTTTTGAGCCATTTTTATTCCCTCTGCGCTGTTTCGTTCGCTTTTGTCTCGTTTCGCGTAGTCTATTTTTTTTGCTGCTCTCAGCTTTGTGTACTTTCGTTTATACGATTCCAACGGTTTTGTTTTTGACCCGACTTTTATGTTCATTAAAACATTAAAGCGCACAAATGACGCTCCGAAAAATAACATCGACCTCAGCGCACATTGCAAGCTCAATCACTCAAATAATGTGCAATAGTCTGACCTCCATTAATGGAACCTTGTCAATATAACGTCAGACAAATGTTTTCCTTCCTGTAATTTTTCTAGCTCGGGTAAAAAAAGAAAATAGTTGCACGCTTACGGTTTGATAAACTCACAATCCCACACACAATGAAAATTTAATTTTCATCATAATAATCCTTTCAGTTTTACCGAAACGTTATGAAATCTTGGTCAACCTCATGAATATTGATCTAAATTATAAATAAAGCTTAATCACTTTATGTTGGACACGAACTTTGAGTATAAAAAGTCGCCAACGGATACAATAATAGCTCTAGCGTTGCAGAAAAAAAGTAAATTATGCACTATCACGGTGCAATCATATACCCGTGACAGTCTCGCAAACAACGATCAAACAAATCATTATAATAAGTCATGTATGTCGTTTAGATTAGTCCCACTTGTCGGCGTTATCGAAAGTGTGCCCTCGAAAGCGATGAGAACTGCATATCCACGTTTCCGTTCGTCGCAATATTAATGTCGGTCTATGAAAAACAATTATTTCTTCGACAGGTAATTATAATTTTCAGGCCGCACGACCGGTCGTTTATATGTGCATTAATTATGCCGACCAATAAATCTTGCGACTCTTTTGAATTCAGCCTGACAATTGGTGCGTAACAAATAACACAATGAACGAGCCGGGAGTCGTCGAATCATGGCGAAAAAAAAGCGGGCGCAGAACAGTAACAGAACAAAAAAAAAAAGAATCACCGAGAAATAAAAGACACTAAAAGGATGAATAACCACACCTAATAGCATACACGACCTCGACATGGACAAATGGACAGTGAAAGTGTTCCAGTTTTCTTGCGTTTGCTCGGGTACCGAGTCCTTTTTATCTCTCTTTACTTTGCTGACGGTCATTATGTAAACTTTCAGGTGAATCAAAATTTGCCCCAAGATATTGAACAAGTGTTTGCACAGTGCAAATATAACGTCGCGACGGCCTTTCTTTTTGTGTCTTATTATTTCAATTCTACTATCTCTCTTTTTCTCTCTCTTTCTAACAGTAATGTGTAATGTGTTTGACATTGGAGTTGTCAGACCGAAATCCAGTTTCTGATTAAACAGAAAAATCAAAAGCTCGCGTACCGATATAGACGCGAAACTCGCGCCTCGAGGGTGTCTGTGAAAAAACAAAAGACATGCAAATGATTTCGCGAGGCCACTAATTGTTGACACAAAGACTCTCTCTGTCGCGCGACTTCTTTCATGACTGCCGAAAGAATGCCCGGATTTCAAAGCGGCGCGCTGCAAAATGTGACGCGAACTCATTACCGCGGCGTTCCTTTGGGCGATTATTTTTTCTTGCATTGAGTTCGGTTGGGCTTGACGCATGCGGCCCGCGGTGTGTAAAGCAAATTGTCAAACCACACCGGGAGCGCGGAATTTCGACTCATCGACCGAAAAGTTGCCGCGGAATTCATTTACACGACGAAGCGAGTGCGGGGAAGGGTTGCTTTCGCGACTCGAGAAAGTCTCGAGCGTTTTTTCTCTCTCCGTTCAATGAAAGAAATAAAACACTGAAATTCACTTTGTGCTTTTAGCCGTGTTGAGACTGGTTTTCGTCGCAGAATAATATTTGGAATGTTTTAATAATATAAGTATTAAGTAAAGCAAATTTGAAAAGGACTTAATTCAACTTCATAATAACTTGGTATTTTTTCTTGAAATTGACGAATTTCGATTCGTCAATTTCAATGTCCGCTATGTCTTATAAAATCACTCCGACACGGTCCACATTCATTTTAATTCAAAAAAGAGACAGCATATTTGTTGAAAGCACATGGACGAAAAATAATAATCTCGGTGATTGAATCTTATCTGTGGGTTTATTCATGTCGTGAGAAATCGATTAGCAGCGTTTGTGCGTCGCACGAAGCCGAATTTCGAGAATAATTTAGTATGTCTTTTGCGCCTCGCGACGTGAACACGCGACGAAGGCAAATCGCGGGAACACAGAACGGGTACGCCAATGAATCCGATTACTTTTGCCTTTGATTTACGATATTGGCGGCTCTTGAATGGCTCGTTAGCGATATTGTCATTGCTCGAGCACGTTCGATCCAGTCGAGAGCTGCGTATGTGCCACCCCTGTACCGTCGCAGGTTGCGTTTACGCGCACCGCAAATGCGACAAGAAGCTCCGTCGACGGGCACAATTTTTTCCAATTTTTTTCTGTTTTCATCGTGAAAGAATATAAAGCGCCGGCGGCGTAAAAAGTATGTCCGTTAAAAACAAAGATTAACTGACTATTAATTCAATGGACTGGATAATTAGACTCGACAAACATGCCCGATACAATGTTCTCGATCCGATGTTGTGCATGAAGCAAAAATGCCAACATTTTTGCTTTCTTTTGAAAATTATATTCCCGCTGACAAGCAAAAATGGTTGGCTTTGTTTTGAGTCCGTTGCACTCGAGACAAATGAGCGAGTGGTCAGAATTAATTAATAGTGATTGCGTAAGTCGAAACATGTGAATTCGCTCCAATTTATAAATCTTAATCGATGCAACATTCATTAACCTTGTCTAAAATTTATAATAACTCTTCGGTGCACTGAAACGATTGTTGCGTTCTCCGAGTCCTATTTTATTCCCATAAGAGTTTTGATATTTAAAATGCCATTAATTAAATATACGGGCACCGAGTACAATATCAACGTGAGCGCATTCATATCGGCAAATCTTATTACCGTCGCGAGATTATCTGCTAATGTACATTCGAGATTATGACTGCATGAGATCCTCTCCCTCTCTCTTACGAAGTCTATTATTTTCTATCGCATTGCACATAGCATTGGTGCAAAAGTGTCTCGCGCAGTATATATTTACCATAGGCCTTTCTCGGTGCATACTTCATAAATTGAAATTCAATCTGTCGGATTCATTAATTACGTACATCGAAACGTGACACAGGTTCTAATAGCGCTTTGATGGATTACAGAGAACCTCGCCTGCCAAATCTAAACAATTACGGCTGATTTGTGGCCGGCTTCGGCAAATATACCCGCGCAGCGTCAAGACACATATTTTATTGCCAAACCTTGACAGATCGATCCTGCCCAGCGATCTATGAAACAAGTTGCAACTGTCACAGGTTACAATAACAACGACACTTTACTGCGACTTTAAAGGATCTCCGACCTGATTCCGCACCGTTCTTCATCCTTCTACTCTTTCAAATTGCAGCGTGCAGTATTACAAATTGTCTTACAGAGAAAGCAATAAGATGTCCGCTGAATTACATCGAGGGCAGGGAACACCTTCAATCCCAACATTTTGACGTTTCATTTAAAATTAAAAGACTGCGCCTTACGAACAACAATAGGAATCGTTTCAAATTGGTCGCTGATAATACAAATTATGAGAGATGCATTCTCTCCACTTGTCAGACAAATCGCAATAGATCTATGGCTCAAGTGTATCGAAAAATTTGAAAATGCGATTTGTAGGAAACAAAAATTGCTTGAATATGTAACACATCTATTTTCTTTATGTTATAAATGTACTCTTTGCTATTTTGAACATGAATTACAGTGGCTTTTGGTGGAATTCAAAATGAAATAATAATTTTACTATTATTGATGTGCTTTGTAACATATTCATTCAAACATTTTTTTTCAATTTAGTTTGTTTATTCGGACACTCGACCCTCACGGACGAAAATATAGTCAACAAAATATAGTTTGAACTATTATCCTTATTGCCGCTTTTTATAAATTTTTTTTTATATAAAAAATATATTTCATTTTATATTTTACAGGTTTATATAATGAAATTTATAAAAAATATATACATCACCTATAGTCCTTATTGCCGAAAATATAGTTTATATAGACAATATATAGTTTAGTCATATTTTTAAACTATATTTTCGTCCGTGAGGGGAGGTTGATTGAGAGTTTTTCAGTTCGTTTAACTAATAACTAAATAGTTACAAAAATACTTATTTTATTCGTGACTATACATTTTAATTAACAGCATTCACTTTTATAAATAAAAAAAAAATCTTGTTCTCAAAGCAAAAAGTCAACATTATTTTTCTTGTCTCAATCGATTATTGTTTGATGTTCAATTATTCACTATTATAAACTGTTCGTTCGCAGACTGGTGCACGATTAAGCACCATGATTTTTAAACGACTTTCAATTAACGAATTCTGTTTTCAAATGTTAACTTTCATATAATATAGATTAATCATATTCTATCAATGTAATCTGAGCCTTTCGTGAATCGAATGCAATTGTTCTTAATGTTATGGCGTACGTATATACTCCGACTTCAATCTAAGTATGCTATCCAATGAGTGTGCGAAAATGTGATTGAACGTGTGAATGATGTTAATTGATAATTTGTTTTGTTTTATACATTGCACAATAAACGAAGATTAAGCCCTACATTCTCTTTATGAATTTCTTGTCAACCAGAAATTTAGTTATAAAAATTCATAACCATAGTTGAAACTACTATAACAAAATTTCTTTCACTGAATTCATTTTGAATTAAGATCTCTAACGACCACTCTTAACAATTATCCTGTTTCATTTGCAAAGAGTATTCAAATCGCGCGAGGAGACAAACATTTGTAACAAAAAGTAACGATCGTCGGGTTGTCGCCGTTTATGATAATCATTCGCGTATCGCCAATTGTCCCGCCATTAGGTCCCGGAGCGTCGACGCGAACACCGGCAATTACCCGAGTTCTTCATTTCTTAATTCAAAAATGAAGTCATTACCGAGGGCGCTATCGCGCTGCAAAATGTCTTTCTCATAAACGTTTACGTGAAGAGCGTCGAGTAATTATAAGATAGCCGTGGCTTCTTTCCGAGGGAATTATTCGCGAATTCTTATTCGTGCGCGCCCCACACTTACTCGTTTCGATCCTGCGTGCTTGGAATACGGGAAAGCCGTCGGGCAAAACGCTCCCCGTCGTAATTCTTCGCAAATTTCGTGTCCCGAGGGGGTGGGAGTAAGAAGCGCTTAATTATCATTTTCCGCGCGCGGAAACGGTGACAGAACTTGGCTACCGAAGCGCCGAACCTTTGAGCCACCCAGTGGTTCGTGCCTCCGACTTACTATTATTATTATTATTATAAGACGATGAGCCATACATTGTTGGTCGCAATTACTCTGTCCTGTCGAGTGTCGTTTCCTGTGCGCGAGCGCGGACATGCCATAAATCACGGGCTCCCGTGTTATTCGAGGTGGGAACGTGCTACTTCGTGCGAAGCACGTATTGAGTTATACAATGCAAATGATAAAGCGCCGTTATATAATCTTGCGAGGCAGCAGGCCCTGGTTGACAGTGCGTTTCGCATTCAACGATACAAAACGCTCTGCGACCGCTCACTCCCTCGAAAATTATGACTGAGCACTGTAATGCGTGTTATTACGTCCACGCATAACGCCCCTCTGCGATGACACTTGTGCCAGGTGCAAACGAAAAAAGACCTGCGACGTAAGTACAGGTTTCGCTTGACGACGTTTGAATAAAAATTTAAACACTGGCGGAAGATGAGACGTGATACAATTTTGGCGACGGATGGGATGGGAAAATTTTCAGCCAACGTATTTCTTTCACGGCTAGGAAGAACTCGATAATGTGATTCGCTCAATTTGCAAATGCACTGATAACTTTTTTTAATCATTGAAATAACAAAAATGTTAATGGAGGAAAAAATAGCAAAAAGGAATACTAGCATTTTTCTCTTCGTTCCGGTTTGAATGCGTCATTTTTTATTCGGTCTCTGAGATTCGTTTTACTTTTAACTTCAGTACAATAATCTTCAGTCAATGAAATCTCGTTCGTAAACTGATGCATTTCTTTGATTAAAAAAATTCAATTCGATTAATAAAACCCGCGAACCAAAGGATGACGAACAAAAAACCGAGAATTGCACATTCGATCACAAAAAACGTGCCGCCATTGGCAACCATTCGAGTGCTTGTTTCGCTGTGAAACAGTGCGACTGTTGATCAGTGTCAAAACGTGAGTAAATAACGTGAAAGCGACTCGTTAGACAGCGTTGGCTTTAATTAATGAAAACTATTAAGGGTCTGGGTCGTCCGTTACCAAGTCGAATGTCTTTACTGAAGAAAAGCAACGACGGCGAGCAAGACGCATCGATAACCGTAAACCGCGCGAGCGAGATAAGACGAGAGCGAGCGGCGGGATAGGAGGGCAAACGGTCACTTGGTTGGCTGGCTCGCGTCATTAATCGGGAGCGTACATAAATTAAACGGAGGGCCAGCTGATTAAAGAGAGATTAAGAGCGATACGCGCGGTAATTACTTAATTCGAGTGGGGTTGAATTTTATCTAATGAATTTGCAGATCGTATCCTGCGCGCAGGCTCGCTGCAAAATTTACGCGACGGAGGGTCGGATTAAAAGGAGCGTGCATCTAATTCGGTCCCACGGGGGACGCGCTGACGATCGCGGCCTATCGGTCGGGCTCGTAAATTCCCCAAATCCTTTTCGTTAGGAAGATCGAAGCTGGCAAAAAAGCGCCGTCAGAAGGAAAGAATTGCCGGGTATTTGCGTCTTTAGGCCCTAATAGCCGTATTCCCAGCCACCTCGGCCACGTCATCGACCTTGTTCTCATTGCCTAGCTCGCGCATTCCGCTGCCCGACGTCGTATATCTAACTCGAGCACTATAAAGGGCCGGAGCGCATCCCGACGTGCCGACACAAGGCCTCAGTATAATGTTTGCGAGTGTGTGAGTGCACACGTACCGAGGCTCCCGGCCATTTGCGTGCATACACCTGTGGTGTACAAAACGACTAACGCCCGCCCGCCCGTCCGTCCGTCCGTCCGTCCGTCTGTCTGGCAGCGCGGTGCTACCAATCGTGCGGGCGACAGTCCAAAAGTATAACCCGCGCGCTCGAGAAAAGACGCGATGTAATTAAGGCACCCCTCGAGCGGTGCATTGTTTGCTTTGCCGCCTATATGTGTCACTGTCACGCAGCCCAGTCCGCCTGTCTCCTATACATCGCCTCTTCTTCTGCTCGTTTATACGTGTCCCGTGAGTGTGCATAACTATCCTGCCTACCGTGCGTCCAGTCACGTAAATGCCTTTTTTTCTCCCGCCTCCCAACCCCCGCGCGTCGCCCGGTGGAGCACAAAATATCACGCGCAGTCGCCAGGCCAATCGGCCGCGAGCCCCGAGACGTCGTTTTGTGCGGCGCGCATTTTTCACCGGCACGGCGCTCCGGCTCGTCGGGCCGGCCGCGGAAAACCTGTTTTTCTAATTTGACGTTTATTGTCCGATCGAGTTCCCACAGCACCAATTCCCGCAGCCACTTTTTTTCGCGCCCAGAAGATCTCTTTTTTCGGCGCCACGTGAGCCGACTCGCAACCAGTTCGAAATCGCGCCGAGAGCCGGTCGTCATGAAATATGTATGACGAACGCCTTCGTTGAAAATCCAGGCGACGTGCAACCTTGACACCTCGGGCTGCACGAAAAACGTACGCTCATTTGCCAAAAAAAAAGAGCGTACGCAGGTAGAAATATACAATTGGAACAAGCTTCGGTCTCGATTGGCCACGGTTGGGCAACCGTCGGATACCAACGTTAGGTCCACGATCAGGATGCATCGATTATCAGCCTACTTCGGGAGCCAAACGATCTGAAATTGAAATTTCTATGAACTAATTCAATTTTATTTGGACCAATGTATAAATAAATAAAAATAGACTCATTAAATTAAATAGTAGTTTAATCTAATGTTAATTTTTTTTATTTTATAAAATATATTTTTAACCTCAATATAAGATGGAACAATCAGAGTAGAGTAGTCAAGCCACCTCTTTTATATACCTGCGAGAAATCAATTTACTTCCGGGAAAAAAATAAGGCGGAGCGCCACCTACCGGCGTAAATGAAAAATATGACGCAAATAATCGTATAAAACATTTTTTACATGTTGGTTTTATTTTTTTGTAATTTACTTTGATCATCAACTTTAGTACTAATGAAATGTCTATTAATTCTTTTTATTAAAATTAGAAACACAAAATTGATTGTCTAAAATGATGAATGTCGCTAGTCTAAAACCGCAAGCCAATGTTTTACGGACAGTCGTTCTTATTATGGGCCAAAGTTAAACTTGTCGAAATAAGTTTGAATGGGTCAATTTTATGCCGACGATTTATCGGCGGTCAAATTTACGTTGGATCAGTAGTTAATCCAATCATCAGCTACCAATGGATTACCATTGTTGGCGCGGCTGTACGGCGATAGTCGTGCGACAGTCACTTGACGTTGGTCGGGTCTGTTGTATGTTAATCATTTCCCAATCACTAGCTCTTAGACGGGCCAACGTTGATTTCGATCATTGTCTGTTTGTATAGAGCCAAGCTTGCCCCGTTGGTTACTTTTGGTAAACAAAAACGACTTTTCTACTTGGGTACACTCGCGCGCGAGCACACGCCACAAACAACTCGCTGATTGTCTAGCCACCGAAAGCCTTTCGCAATAACAACAGCGCTCCCGGCTCTGCCGAGTCTCCTTTCTTCGGGATTTTCCTGATTCTATTCCGTGATTGTATAAATTCCGAGAACAACCCGGCGAAGTGCGCCGCGGGCGACAAACTTTACGGTCTCGGCTCGTTCCTTTTTCTTCCGCAAATCTGCCTCTTTTTATCTTGCCCCGCACGGTCCCGCTTTCATTACAAACGCTCGACTGTTTAGAAGCAGTCGACGGATACTTTCATTCGATCCGGGGGAGAGAGAATAAAAAATTTTTTTCCACTCACCGTAACGACATTCCTATCGGTAATCGATCGCACATTTTACATCGTACATTGTAACGCCAACGTGAATCCAATAGTCTCAGCAAAATCGGACGGAACATTCAGCTATCCGCGAATATTGCCGATAGACTTTCTTATTCGCGGTTAGAAGCTGGCTGCACCGCGAGAGGCGCCCGGGCTGATGCGAGACCGGGGGTGGTTGAATGTTTTCAACTTTATAAAGAATATCGGATCAAACGGGAACATTAAATCACCCTCGAGGGTTCAGTACGGACGGGTAGAATGTTGCGTTTGGCGGAGCCAGAGGCCCCGCCATACGTGCGCGGAATCTCGACGCTTCATCTGCTATTTGTCATCCAACTGCGCTCTAACTATGCTAACTCGATCAGCTACTCAACTAACCCAGGTCTACCACATACACTATAGTCAGACCCAGTTTTTACAATGAACATCGTGCAATTCGTCTGACAAGTTCGCAAAAAGTCCGCAGTACCACTGACACATTCAGTCTTGTCCATATATAATGTTAAGAAGAATACTTTTATACTAGCAGAATAACTTTATGCGCTATTTTACAACGAATAATTGTCATACTATGATTTTTCAATTTTTTGTTTGTCAAAAAACAAATTTTGTTTCAATTATATTGTGACCATCACTGCAAAAACAAGTGCCTCCTAAGAAGACACTTTTGGTGCAAATGAAAAATTACTTATTTTTAACCAAAATATGATGCTACGTTTTGTACGATTTAATTGATAATTTAATCCGCAAAAACCGTTGATTATTCGTTTACATTGAATTAAATTATTGACCGATGAGAAACATGTTCAGTATCAGTTATGTTAACTAAAAAATGATAGTTCTACGAATTTGAACTAAATTTTCAACCAATATACATATTCACATAAATTTAAATTATTTAATCAATTGTTAATTAAAACTAGAAGCTCTCGAAATTTATTTAATCCCTTTTAATATGTAGCAGATGATCCGAACCAAACGAAAAACCTTACTGATGAAAATATTATTATTCGCGAAAATATATTTTAAAACATAGCCTTATTGCCGCTTTATATAAAAAATAAGATTTTATATAATGAAATTTATAAAAAAATATATAGTAAATATTGATAAATGATGTTTCTTTTTTTTATGCACGAAAAACATATTTTATTTACATTTTCAATATATATATAAATTTTTTAGCTAAAAAAATTTAGCTAAAAAGTCAGGACAAAATAAGAAATGATGTTTCAAAATAAAGCAACACATTTTGTATTAGTAGAAAAAACACACACTACTGAAATAACGTCGTGGAATAAGGTGAAATGACGATGTATTTTCACTATAATGAAAAAAGTTATTATATAAAAAATAAAAACTAAAATAAGGAATCATTTTGATTTCTTCCACACGAGAAGAATTAATTTCAGGATCGAGCAAAATTTTGTAACTGGATGGGGTTCTTGGCCTCGCGGGTGAGTCAGAAGAGCCAACGTTTGCTCAATCTAATCAAAGCAAACGACGTGATTGCGAATCGTGCGTATTCTAAGCGCCTTCTTCGTGTAACGCCTTTATCCAATTGCGTGGCGCTTTTACCACTCGTCCGTATGATCGATCGAGGCTTATTTACCAAGGGGATAAGTGTTTCGCGTGAGGTCAAACGGGCGTTTAGCAGATAAAGAGCGATTTTTGCCGGGCGTCTATAGACGTATACGCAACTTTTGGTCGAGCGAGCGTTGACCGAAGCGAGTTTGAATGGTTCTTCTGATAAGCGAAAATTCGCACATCAACGTGGCCGTGTGTTTGTGTAAGCTTACACGATTGAACGCGCCACCCTCGCGGTGCTATCTTCGATGCACAATCGCTCGTTAAGAAACCAACCCACCCTTTTATTGTTCTCGTGTGTGTTGCGTTAAAGAGAAAGCGACGATTCCGTGATTTCGCTTTTCCCGAAGGGACCCCATCGACGTATGTTGCTAACGAACGAGCGCCTCTACGTGACGTATCCTTGCGGATGCTTTTCGCGCGGATGACATGAATGCAAAATGCGTGTTCAGACCACATGTGCATCTTTGAGCAACCCGGGATCGATATCACGTGCCCACCCTCGGCGCTCGTATCGCTCCACGATTGATTTCAGTTTTGTTTCGTTCTTTTCCGAGGAACCCTAACGGGTCCCAGGGTCGTGGCACGAGGGTAAACGATACTATTACTAAGGTTATTCTCGTACGAATGATGAATTCGAGAATACATGTCGTTGCTCGTTTACGCTTTAATACATCTTGTTTTCGTTGACGCAATTTGCATGAAGAAACAATCAAACTTTTGGTGCGAACTTATTTTTTTTTTTTTCATATAACAAAAAATGACTAACTTGATAACGGATAAGAATTTCGTGTTGAATTTTTGTTTCGAATATAATAATAATATCTAAAGAGAAGAGGGAGGTGATCACTGTGAATTGCAGCCTGTGTGATTTCGTTAAGTGAGTGACGTCACTTTCGTCAGAAATTCTGCGATTCTCGTTGGTTCTCTCAATTGCGGACCTTTTAAATAATTGGGATGAACTTGAATACATATTCATATTATTTCTTAATTCTCCAAGATATTGTATTTAGTTATTAACTATTTCTTAATTCAAATTTGTTTATTATCATGATTTGAAAAACTATTTAATATCTTAACTTAACAATTTTGTTTCTTATTTGAACAATTCAACTAAGACAAATCGCAATTCAAAGAAAGTAAATTAAGTTTTCTGTAAGTGGATCTTATATATCTAATTCATTCGAGACATGTTTTTTGTTATCATTAAAATAATGCAATTCGGGTGATAAATTAAAACCTTAAACCATACTGTCAAAAATTGTTCGTTTTTTTAATAATAATAATTGAATAGGTTTCCAAATTTAAAATCGAAGTGATACGCTGAGCGTATGGAGTGTCTAGTAATAATAATTTTACTATTTCAAAAATTCCAATTATTTCTACAAGTGTACAAATTTGCAAATATTTATTTTGTGTCATGTCAAATTAAAAACAAACACATTTTAACAAAACTGTGCAGAGAAAAACTAAATCAATATACCCAGGTGGAAATATGTTGAACCAGTGCTGGGGTACGGTGGTCGACTGTCGGTTAGCAGTAATGATGCGATACTGGCATGTGACGCGTAAATATGTCGGCCCAGTACTGGC
>JAPYZS010000567.1:0-76165 GCA_030522925.1 Trissolcus japonicus | reverse complement strand
AAAAAAAAAAAAAAAAAAAAAAAAAAAAAAAAAAAAAAAAAAAAAAAAAAAAAAAAAAAAAAAAAAAAAAAAAAAAAAAAAAAAAAAAAAAAAAACAGATCATAAAAACGTCCCCTGACACGAGATTCGTTATTTCTTAAGTTCATTAGTTAGGAGTTTTTGGTTTTGTTATGTAATGAAACCATTTTTTGCTCTACAAATGACTCTGTATTGTCTTTGACAAATTAATTTTTCAAAAGTATAACCCATTACCTGCCGAACATTAAAGGAGTCAACTTTCTGGTAACATTTTTGCGGATTCATAATCTACACGTTCAAAATAAGAAAATTTTGCAATAAAAATTTTGTTCGTTGTTTTGCAATAACAATTATATTTGTTTATAAAAATTAATTTTTTAATGTGAAATTTAAATTTTATTGTGATCCCTATCTGTTGTTAAAGTTGAAGAAATTGTTTATCGTACTGAGTCTTACTATATAAATGAAACGATTTTTGGAAATGTTGCGAAAACGCATCAACAGCAGGTAATGGGTTAAACGTTAATAACTTGAAAATCCAAAAAATGGACTTATCTTGTTATTCCCAGAAGCCACAAATATAATAGCTTGAAGCATTCAAAGATATTGTCTGATTTGTCCGAAGTGTCATACACGAAAAAAATAAAACTCCGGACACAGCGCCAAATCAAGACTGTGGCAGTGTAAGTTAAGAACACAGCGCCCTCAACACTGTTTTTCGATTGGCACTGGTGTGATTAAGTATTGGTTAAAAACACACACGAACCAATACTGCATCTGAATTCGTACCAACGGTAAGTCAGGTGTGGTGTCAACTCTGAAAGCCAGAGTTTTAGCTGAATAGATCAATTTTATTTGACAATGTTTATTTCAATTTTTTTATTTATCAATATAAAAAGCTGTAGCCTATAATATTACATTTTTAACGTTTTAAATGCAAAGAAATACAATTAATTGTCATTGCATCTTTGCACTTTACATTACATTGCATTAGCCTTTACTGTTGTAAACAGTGTGAACATAGCCTCTTGTTCAGGCTCAACAACCAACCCTGATTCACGGTTGGTAACAATACACGCGCAGAGTTTGTCGTCAGTGTTGAAGAGGGAATACGAGTTTTTTTCCGCGTGTAGGAATTAAGGTGTTATCGATCATTGCTGGATTGATTTTTGTTCAATTTCATTGAGAATTGTTGGAGTTCTATCGGAACTCGTTTTCTCAAAATTAAGAGGGGTTGAGCAATCACCTTAAGGTTTATATGTAGGAAATTTCCGTTTCAAATTTCTTAAATATTCTAAAAATTCTTAAATTTAATAGGAAGTCGAAAGCCGTTTTAACGCGGGTATTGATCTGCAAATTATATGGCAAATAGATATATAAAAAGTAAAATTGTTTTAATTAACTCATCTTGCTGGACAGAGTATCCTCTCCTAACCTCACCAATACACAAACAAACGAATCGCTCGCACTCCAATGCTTTTACAGTAACGCTACTAACACAAACATGTATTTTCCCACGCTCCTCACACCGAGACGATTTGCGACTTATACAGCACGATGAGTTAAACAAAAAATAAATTAAGCATTTCAATTAATTCTAGTTTTAATTATTAATTTAAAAAATCCTTGATTACGATTGTGTTCAATGTAATAATTGTTTTTATTTTAATTGGATCTAATTGATTCGTAGTTGATGGCAGCTGCTTATTTATTATTTTTATATCAGTAAAGAAACGTGCAAAATTTGTACAATCACAATTTGAATTCTCCAATTAAGACGAGCAAAACATATATTTGCGTCATTATAAGGTTACATAAAGGTATATAAAAAACTATATTTTTAAAACAAAACTGCATTTCCCATTACTGTTTAAAATGTTGGTGTTCAATATAATAAATGAAGAAATAAGCCAGCATGTAAGTAAATATATTAACAAACAAGACACACAACACTTACGTCCAAATCAAGTATCAAAGCTAAAGGTTGGACCAACCCTCTCATTATGTATACTTGAGTACCACATTATAGCTCATTACTGGAACCTGATCGGCATTATGATCGGCCAGTTCGAACATTAGCGCAGTGGAAACGTGAAAAAAATATTTCCGATCTATACCCCAGTCCGATACAATTTTCGATGATGAACCTGCTCAGCCTCAAGGTGCCAGTCCATGGGTAAAATTAGTAGTTGTATAACAAGATTGACCAGTTGTGATGTTCACACTTGATTTCTGCAGTGTTTTTTATGACTATGCACTTCACCACTTTCCATTACTCAACGTTGTGTCAACATTTTAAAAAACAATATCAAACACAATTCATCGCAATATATTAATTATGATGCTTATACCCGAAGTAAAATTAGCAATTCAAAATATTGACATTGAACAAATTTGTTTTGAACAACAAATAAAATTTTACAACTATTTAATGTGTCAAGAGTAGCAATGTTTTCTATAATAATTGATTGTATAAGTTCATTTGTTTATAATTTTGATACAAAATGAAAAAAAAGTTTTTTATTGCAAGTTTTTAATTTGTAAACAATAAATAATTTATAAAACAGTTTAACGTTGCAAAAATGTCATAATAATTTATTTTGCAACAACTTTTAAAAATCATATTAGCAATTTTTCAATTGCACAAAAAATAAAGAGATGCCTTATTATAATTACGGGTTATTTTGCGCCACTTTATCGCAAAGTAGATATATGAAAAAAAAAAAAAAAAAGGTAAAGCCGTGGCTGGCAGAGTTTCAGAGTGTTGACATGCTTTTCTTTAATCAGCAATTATTCGCGAATAAACGCATAGTAAATCATCGTCCAATTCCAGTATGTAATATCAATCGTCCAGCACTTGGACAATTTATCATAATCTTATTCATCATGGTTGTTCTGGTCTTTTTCTACCATTCGTCGTTGAGCCTGTTTTTTCTCATTTCACTGGTGCTTGGTACCATACGATTTATAAAGCAAACACCAGGCAGCACCCTGCAATTAGTCTACCCATGGATCTGTTCCGACCCTCGATATCGACCAAGTAATCGACCGTGATCTTATATCTTC
This sequence comes from Trissolcus japonicus, assembly GCA_030522925.1. Taxonomy (NCBI): domain Eukaryota; kingdom Metazoa; phylum Arthropoda; class Insecta; order Hymenoptera; family Scelionidae; genus Trissolcus; species Trissolcus japonicus. The sequence continues at coordinate 73,081 of JAPYZS010000567.1, read as the reverse complement.
GAGCGCCTTTACACCGTACTTAGACATACTTCGCAAAGAATAAATTAATAGTTCTTGATAACAGCTGGCATGACGTTTTTCGAAGATTGCCAGGGACGCATCTCGTGTATATAAAATATCAACATTCGCAAATAATACTTAATCGCGCGAATCAATTTTATATCCCCTCGCGATTATGAGTTTTTTTTTATTCAAGCATCATATTGTGCCTATCTCGGTGCATCTTGTTTCCTCTTCGCGTATAGTCATATAGTTTACACCGCTAATTAAATAATTTTTGTTATTTCTTTTTCATTACAGGAGGCGTATTAACTCGGCCGAGTTATGTCGTTTTAACTAATTGTCCATCATAAATGCAAATATTCAACAACACGGACGGTTTAAATTGGTTAATATGTATAGCACCACAATCATGAGGATCTGATAGCCATAACAAATGACATCACCAAACTGGCATCGTCACTATCTCTTAATCTATGGGCCTTTGTTAGGCCAGTAAAACAATTGTCTGTGTAGTAATATGCAACACATTGCAAACTGGTCCGACCAGATTTATTTGTGGCCGGCCGAATGTAATTGTAGACGAGTGTATTTGAAACAAGAACTAAGTGGACAATAGTTTTTCAGCATTTTGAGGATAACGCGAATACGAGCTAGTTAAAAGGAATAAGATTAGGCTTGAAGATGATGCCGAGTAGTTTCGCATGTTACCTGAGTTGTAAACCTGTTCCAACTCAATTGTCTTAAATAGCTAAACTGCGTGATAGACTTGGAATTTTATTCTCTCATTGTAAAGACGTGACTTTCGTGATAAAATAATTCTAATGAAATGACTTTTAAACAAATTAATTGAAATAAAAAAATAACATTTACAATATTCTTTTTTTTTCAAATTTGCATAAACACTTTTTAAGTTAATTTCATTTTTTTTTTTTTTTGACGCTAAAACACCGCATTTTCTATATATATACGTTTTTTGAGAAATCTCTAAATCTCTTGACATTAATGCCATCTGTGCCCGCGAGTAAAACTAATTTGAGATGTCCAACTGATGGAATATAGTTCTTCGAGTAAAACAGAAGTTGCAATAGCCACGCATTTAGATGTCTCTGGGAATGGTGCATTCTCAATAGTGCGAACATGCTCTCCAAAAATTGTAGTAAAATCTTGAAAATGGCGGAGATAACAACAAATCTAAAAACTGTCCAAGAAAAGATATCGCAAGCGGTCACCAAACGCAGTTCTGTAAGTATAAAATTTGAACTTAGGTTTAAACTGACTTCTGTGAAAAAAATGTAACGGTAAATTTGTAATAAAGCCAATTGGTAAAACAACAAACAAGAATCAAGAATGTCATTGGTTAATATTTTGAATTTAATCTTCATTTAATCTTCACTTTTTTGCGAAATATTTTTCATCTTACGTTTTATCAGTCATATCATAAAATAATGACTATGTTACGGTAAAACTTTCTGATTGATACGCATTATTATTTGTATGCATTTTTTTTTTTTTGATTTGTAAAAAATTAATAAAAATGTCATCTGTTTTTTTAATAATTAAAAAATATATTCCTTGGTATTATTTTTTAAAATGTTTAGTTCAATCTACCGTCTATTATTGTGAAAAAAATATTGTATGATTTTATGATTTTTTTTTAGGAGTTTGCTTCGGTGGAACCACGTTTAGTAGCTGTTAGCAAACTGAAACCAGTCGAAGTGATTTTGGAAGCCTATAAAGCTGGTCAATTAAACTTCGGAGAGAACTACGTCTCAGAATTAGTAACAAAAGCAAATAATCCTGAAATCATTGAACATTGTCCAAACATAAGATGGCACTTTATTGGACATCTACAAAAATCAAACGTTAATAAACTATTAAGTATCCCATGTCTGTACATTATTGAAACTATTGATAGTGAAAAACTTGCAAATACTGTGAATAATTCATGGGATAAAAATGAAAAAGAGAAAGGAAAACTTAAGATAATGTTGCAAGTCAATACTAGTAAAGAAGAATGTATGTAATTTTTTATATAAAATTTTGTTTAGCATTTAGTAATAATGTCATCCATAATTATTATATTTTTTATAGTTTTATATTTTTTCGTATTTTTTTCACAATAATTTCGTATATCGTGATTCTGCACATAGACTCATTTGTTTTCAGCAAAAAGTGGCTGTGCCATTGAAGAAATCACGTCGTTAGCATCTCACGTGATTAACAATTGCAAAAATCTAGAATTTGTTGGTCTGATGACTATCGGCAAATATGGCTATGATCCAACGGATGGACCAAATCCTGATTTCATAACTCTTAGAAGCTGCAGAAAAACTGTATGCGACAATTTAAATCTAAAGGAATCCGATCTTGAACTTTCAATGGGAATGTCAACTGACTATGAACATGCAGTCAGTATCATCAATAGATATAACGTTTGGATAAAAATTTTTTTAAACATGTATAAATCAATTCAGATAAATTTCTAAATTTTGCAGATTGAACTTGGAAGTACTTCTGTCAGAGTAGGATCTGCCATTTTTGGGGAACGTCCTCCAAAAAACTGAGACTTAATGAAATTGAATACATAAACTTAATAAAAATAGCAACTGATGAGACAATACAAAATACTTAGCGGAAAAAACTGTGATTATTTTATTAATATAATTATACTTGTTGAAATGAATTTTCATTGTTTGAGTTTAGTTTTAAGCAAATATGTTGTTCTTAACTGTGAATTTTATCGACCGATTATCAAAACGATATTTTTGTAATGGAATACAGAAATAAAATTTTGAATCAATTTTCATATTGAACATATGTTTATCTACATTAATATATCTGTAACACAAAGAAAAAAGAAGTTAATTACACTTAACTCGTTTTCCTTCGTTTCACAGATACAAACGTTGTGTAAAAAAAGAAAGATAACGCCTAATGACTTATAAGTTATAACAAACATCTCTTTTCATATAGGGGCGAGGAAAAAACAACTCTGATACATTCATTGTTCAAAATTATATTAACTTAATTTCATAAATGAAATACTCAAAACAATAAAATGAATTTACATACTCTAATGATCTCAATGAAAGATATAAATGGTATCGAGGTATAGCATAAGAATGAAATTTTCTCCATTAAAATAATGAGCGTTACAATTTCTACAAGTCCGCATTTTAATCTCCTTATTATTATTATACCGCGAAAGATTCAATTCAAAATATAGACGATATTTGTCTATTTATTATTTTTCAATCATCAAAAAACATAACACCCATTCAACAAGTGCACGTCGAAAAAAAATATGTTCACTGTAAAACTTAGCATTTTCATATATACAAATTTCGCATTAATTCGTCTTATTTTCTTTGTGTGTTGTTAATTTCTTTTCAAATTAATTGATTTGACCATTTTCATCATTTATAAATTCAATTGCAAGAAAAAGTTAGTTCATATCACACAACTCTGTTTTTTTTTTTTTTTTTTCGAGAGCACTGATAAATAAATAATATTCGTTTTTTATTAAAAATTCTAAGTTATAATATAAAAATATGTGTTGTCAAGCGGACAATGTGATTCGCAGTAAACGGAGAATGCAAATTTTTGTAATCAGTATCAACAAAGAATATTAATCGTCGTCGTCCTCTTTTCCGGTTAGCATGTTGATTAAACTTTCCGTGTCAATTCTACCTTTGTCGTCAAGATAGAAGTGGTCGAACGCTTCATTACAATCTTTTACTGAAAATTTGTCACCGAAAGTGATCAAAGAGTGTCTGAATCTGGAATCAAAAATTTAATCATTTAACAATCCACAGCAACTCGATAAGAATTAGAAAAATAAAAGAAATATTAATTCAGTACAACATATTTTGGCATTACCTCTCCCCGTCTATTTTGCCATTCTTGTCAAACTTCATGAATGCATTGATTACAGTTGCATCATCATCAGAACCTAAACAACAATAGATAATGAATGAATTTCAATATTTTTCAATTTAATGGAAACAAATATATCCCAAGCAAAATAAAACATAAGTTTAACTAAACATAATTAAATGCTATGCCATATGTAACATATAAGTGACATACATGCAAGTATATAATTATAGCATTCCTCGACATATGTCTCATATTTGCAACATATATAGAGGCATTAATATTATTATAGATGCAAAAATAGAACTATTTATATGTAAGTGTATATGCTGCATATAAGTAAAATAAATGGCAACGTTTATACTGCATACACAGAGACATATGTGACGATTATGCAATCTAAATGGCTGTTTATATGCAAGAATTTGAGGCTCCGTATATAACATTTTCGTCTGAGATATAATTGTTCGTTATCATGAGATTTAATTTATCTTAAGATTCAGTATTGCCACATACCGCCTTGCAGACGTCCGGCAAACATTGTCAATAATTGAGTGAAATTCAAAGGTTCTTCGCTGTCTTCTAACATAGCTTCGATTTCCTTATCATTAGCGATTTTGCCCACTTGATCAAAGATGAATGCCAAGTCTTCTTTGCCTAGGATACCATCCTTGTCATGATCCATAAGAGCGAACCCCTAAAATCATTCAAAAAAGTTAAATAAATTTAAAGAACGTTTAAAAATAATGCAAAAAATTATACGTATGATTAAAGAATAAATAAATAAAATGATCACTTCTTTGAATTCGGCCACTTGTTTTTGCGTAAAGGCAGAGAATATACTGGAGCCGGATCTCTTGATCTTTCTGCTACCACGACTCGCTCGACTGGATCCAGAGGGTGATTTTGGAGTCTCCACGGGGGTTGGCGTTTTGTCCTTCGTGGGAGTCGGAGTCTTATCTTTCTCAGCAGCTGGTGGAGTGGCGGATGGTTCGGGTGCTTTAGGTTCCTCCTTCTTTTTGGTTTTCTTCTTCTTCTCCTTATCCGCCTATTCAAGCGATATAAAAAAGATCCGCAATAACTATTTGCATTTCTGATTAGAAGAGTCGAGAATCTTTGATAGACTTCGACAACAAGCAAGAATAGATTAGTGCTTGTCCATTGACTATCGGATTGCTTGCCAAGACATTTATAGACGGAAGTATCGAAATGTCGTTCAACTGATAAATCATTATATTCGGCTGTGTTTGTCTTTAATCTGATACTAATAATCTGTAACTAACAATCATAGAGTCTAATTTTACAAGTTAGTTACTACTCGACAATTTTTTAAATGTTTATAATGTAAGACTTATTCAAATTTGACATCGCCAAAATTTTTTTCATGAACTTTAAACCCTATCATAGTAATAACAATCATTAAAAGTATTCAGAAAAATATTCTATTTAAAATAATTTCGATTGTTTTTAAATCATTAATTATACAGCAAATTCGTTACTTTTTGTTTGTTTTTGTCACAATTGTTAAACTTGGCGCTAAATACTTTCAATTTCACTTTAAATACGTACTAAAATTAATTTTTCACTTGCTGCTTTAGATTAAAAGCACAATCAACTCGACACTTCAAATTAATTCACAGTTAATTTGTTGAACTAAAAATTATTCTTGCGCGAAGGAAAAATCTAATCACTTGATTTGAAACCAGAAGTGCACTCGTATATCACAGTCCCAGAAATTCTAATCCCAAAATTCGGTTCAAGCGAATTTTGATAACCGGTTCTTTTGTCTCACTGGTGTGATCGCGAATTTCGTTTTCCAACACCTAATCATACTCACCATGATGGAAACAATGAATTAACTAGTAAAAAAGGTAAAGACGAGATGGTCACTACGAACCAACTGTCTAAATCGTAGATGTGAACTTCTCTAAGTAACTTTGCATAAAACCCCCCACTATTGTCTGTGTACTTTTTAACTGCTTAAGTGACATCAACGCCTATGTGACCATATTTAGTGAGAGCAATCTCGAAATAGAACATTGATTGATTCGATTAATCCTAATTGTAACCAGTGCCGATCGAATAATAGTAATGCGAACTCAGGATCATTAGGAATCAGGTGCTTGGGATGCTTTCACCAAATATGCAGGCTGGTTGAAAATATTAAAGAAAGGAAATTCAATGTTTTTGCGAAAACTAACTTTGTATATTTATTGTTAGAATAAAAAGTCAAATTTTTTTATGTCTTTCATTTTTAACTTGTTGTTCGTTTCTGTCAAGTGGTGACATTTTGTACATTCAAATTGCAAAACTTGTACGGACTAGAAATTAAGATGATTTTGCTCAAATTCTTGATAAATTTGAAAAACCATTTACGCGATATAGAACATAAACAGTTATCAATATTTTAGTACTAAAATCGAGCTAATCTATTGCTAGGTTGATTTATATGTGCTAAAATATCAAAACTGTTGATGGATTTCTATCAGAAATGGTTTTTCAAATTCAACCTGTATTTAAGCAATCATCTTAATTTTACAAAATGTTTAGATATGAAATCAAATTTGATTACATTGTATTTAGTTTTATAAACAAAATGTTAAAAAAGTCGTAACATCTAAGAATAATTCAGAAAAATACCGCTTAATAATTTTTATATGATAAAAATATTTTCTTCTTCACACTGAGAGTACACTTATTTTCATACTTGAATCAACATATTTGATCGAAGTTTGAATTTTGAATGTCCGTCAGATTAAATATTTTTATCAAGTTTGAAAAAACCACAAAAATGTGTTTACACAGTAATAAAAAAGTACTCAAATTTTGTATTCAAATCAAGTATCAACAAATGTTAAATAATTATGAAAAATAATTTATTTGAAAATGTTGTTGTTTTGGCATATATTAAAAATTGTTTATATCCCACATATTTCAACAATTTATTGTTTATTTCCATCATCGGATCCCTAATGGTTATCCCTGATCCCTGATTATAATAGCCGTGATAATTAGATGATAGATAGATGATGTCGCGCTTGATTTTGGATATTCTCATCGTTTTATTCGTCTTCTGATTGATTTAAATAATTTTGGTTGACTCTGAATGAGAAGAAAAGAGATGAATGAAAAATAGAGAGGAACGGATGCATGGTAATGCATAGATGGCGCATTTTCATTTTTTAAAATTGAAAAAAAAAAATTTAACTGAGCCAAGTTGGTGTAGCAGTATTAACGCTATCAACTCGTGTTCGGAAGGTCGGAGGTTCAAATCCCTCCTCGACCGACCACTTGGAAAAAGTGTTTTCCAAATGTGTAAAAAACTATGTCCAGGTAAAAAAAATGTGTGACAGTCTATATGAGGACCTGGATTCCCTGTGATACCATTGTTTGGTTAGACAGTTATAAAAGGAATTTTAGTTTTGAATTAATTAAATATACTTACTAAAAAAAAAATATTTCTTTTGATATCGCATTTCAACCATTCAATATAATAATTTCTTTTCGCAATTCAATTATTATTAAACAAGTCTGAAATTCAAATTTGGAACGCATTTTTATATTCCAATTTAAAATTTAAAAATTTCTCCGTGGCAGTAGACATCATTGTGGTGTTCTCAAACCTTGCAAAACACGCAGAAAACGTGAAACAAAATTCTAACTCTAATGAAATATCAGCTCACTTGAAAAATCAATAAAGAAGAAAAATTAAATGAAATGTCATCGCTAATAACAAATGAGACTATTTTTAAGAAGCTGAATTAACGTTTTTTTTTTAAAATTGTTGAAACATAATCATCCTCAAGGCGAATGCACATGTGAAGCTGTGATCACGTGACTAGAGGTCGACACTCGAGCTGCCTGACTCGGTCGTTCGTTCGCTCGTTCATTCGTTCGTGGCCACGAGGTGTTGTGGTAGAATTTGTGGTTTACCGGGTGGAAAAGGCCCTTTATTTTTGTATTTATACAAAAATGCCTTCCAGCAATCCTTTACCACCCAAAGAAAATGCCTTATTTAAGCGTATTCTGGTAAGTACCTAATCAACCAAATACTCATGTTTTGAACCCCACTCCCTGGTTTAGGCGCTATGAATTCCTATTCAATCACCCACCTCGCGTTTCCTTCCGCTGCTTTTCATTTGCACATGCTAATTTTTCATATTATTCATAGCTAATTCGATTGGCACAATCGGCCGACTTAGTTCAACACCCAAACCCCATGATCTGTCAAAATAATACTCAATAGTTTCATTCTATTCGATCGAGTTATTGCATACCTTCATACATTATTTTATGCTATGAGTTCTATTTTATATGAATCTCAGCGACCGGTTGAAAACGTATTAATAATTTGTAATTCACATTTTTTTTTATCACATTGAGATTTGTTTCCACTGCGAAACACATTCCAAAACAATTAGATTTGAATTTATCCACTAGGTCATTGAAATTAAAAATTTTTTTATTTTCTTCAATTGGAGATTGAGTAGTTGATAATCATGTTTGATGTATTTTATGTTTTTTTTTTGTTTTGCAGAAGTGTTATGAACACAAACTTTACAAAAATGGGTTGAAATTTGCGAAGCAAATTTTGTCCAACCCAAAATTCAGCGAGCATGGCGAAACCTTAGCGATGAAAGGTTTGACGCTCAACTGTCTCGGGCGGAAGGATGAGGCCTACGACCATGTAAGACGAGGCCTCAGGAACGATCTTCAGTCGCACGTCTGCTGGCACGTTTACGGCCTCCTGCAAAGATCTGACAAAAAGTACGACGAAGCCATCAAGTGCTACCGCAATGCTCTCAAATGGGACAAAGACAATATTCAAATCCTGCGTGATTTGTCACTGCTCCAAATTCAGATGAGAGATCTCGAGGGATATAAGGTTCGGTACTTTGTTCTGTGACACTGGAAAAGAGAATTGATTTATCTCCTGAGATAGAAAAATGAATGTTGAATGTTGTTATCAATTTGATTACTTTTTGCAGGATACGAGGTATCAATTATTCATGTTAAGGCCTACCCAAAGGGCTTCGTGGATTGGATTTGCCATATCGTATCACTTATTGAAGGACTATGAGATGGCTCTCAGAATATTAGATACATTTCGAAATTCTCCAATGGTATAAATATCGAAGACCTAATAAAATTATTAGGACACTGATAATAAATAATTGTTGCCTCATGATATTTGTTCTTGCAGATATGTTACGACTATGAGCACAGTGAGTTGCTGTTATACCAAAACCTGGTGATTCAAGAATCAGGAGAAAGTGAACAAGCGTTGAAACATCTTGATAAATATTGTGATCAAATTTGTGACAAAATCACTGTTAAAGAAACTTATGGTAACATTATTAATTTCGTTCATTGGCCAATATCAATTTTATTTGAATGTTAGTTCAGTTGTTTTTATGTGTTTTGATTTTAACAGGAAAACTAAGACTAGAACTTGGACAATATGCTGAAGCTGCCCAAGTTTATGAAGATCTGTTGAAAATCAACCCGGAGAACACCACTTACTATGCAAAATTGGCCGAAGCAGAAAGACACAAAACTCCTGAAGAAACTCTGGAGATGCTTTTACGTTATCAAACGATGTTTCCTAGAGCTTTGGCACCTCGTCGTTTACGGTTAAACTATGCAGAAGGCGAAACTTTTAAAACCTTAGTTGATGAATACCTGCGAAAAGGTTTTTGACTTGTTTTAAATTTTCGATTCTATTATTTAAAATTAAAATTCTAATATGAATAGTAATGAAATTTTTTAAATTTCATTTATAGGCCTACACAAAGGTGTGCCGCCACTATTTGTAAATCTACGCTCTCTCTACGCTAACCAAGAAAAGGTTGAGATAATCGAATCGCTGGTATTGGATTACAAACAAGCGTTGAAGGCTCACGGCCACTTCAGCAATCAAGAAAAAGACAATCCTCACGAGCCGGCGTCTGCACTTTTATGGACGTACTACTACCTAGCACAACACTACGATTACCTTGGCCAAACTAAAAAAGCTCTTGATGAAATAGACGCTGCTATTGACCACACTCCTACCCTTATTGAACTTTTTGTTACCAAAGGAAGAATTTATAAGGTTATAACACTTATCTTTTAGCTAAAAAATTCAAATTTATTTGTTCTTTTCTTTTTTGTTTTCAATGAAAATGACATTGAAACTTTTTCATGTTTATAAATGAATTTAAAATGTATAAACTACTTTTATTTCTGTAGCATGGAGGAGATGTTCAAGAAGCCTACAAATGGCTGGATGAAGCACAAGGTTTGGACACTGCTGATCGTTACATTAATTCCAAATGTGCCAAGTATATGTTACGCGCAAACTTGATCAAAGAAGCTGAAGAAACTTGTGGAAAGTTCACCCGAGAGGGTGTTTTAGCGATGGAAAACTTAAACGAGATGCAGTGCATGTGGATACAAACCGAAGCAGCACTCGCCTATAAACGTCTCGGAAAGTATGGTGAATCGCTCAAAAAATGCCACGAAGTCGACAGGGTACAAAATATATTTACAATCCTGTTAAATTAATTTACACTAATTAACATTTTATAATTGAAAAAACTAAACTCTCCCAAAATCACATTCAAAGTTGACCTTTAATTTTATTTCAAACCATTCGCAGCATTTCTCCGAGATAATTGAAGACCAGTTCGACTTCCATACTTACTGCATGAGAAAAATGACTCTGCGTTCATACGTTGGTTTACTGAGGCTAGAAGATGTTCTACGTTCGCATCCTTTTTACTTCAAAGCAGCCAAATGTGCGATGGAAGTATATCTACGATTGCATGATTATCCGTTACCAGATCCTACGCAAACGCAGGAAATTGATACCGGTGAGTACAAATTACATCAGCGACCCACATTTGTTCAATAACATCCAGACCTGATTCACCCTTTATAACATTACATCAATGCAAAGTCATCCGATCTCTGTGTGCTGTTAATCATTATTATGTTTATTTTTTATGCAAATAGAAAATTAATTTTTTAACCCCTTGGCTACTAAAGATGAGGTTTGATCTTGTTCGTAACTACTCGTTGGTAGTTACCAAGGGGTTAAAATTACTAAAGTCACTCAAAAATTCAAGTAAAATTTGTCGAGAAATAACAACGAGTATGCACAGAGGCTATGTTTGTATTAATTTATTAAATGGTAATATACAGTAAAATTATATAGCTATTCTTAAGAGTTACGTGCAAAGCTTTCAACAAAATAAGAGGTATTACATATTGATTCTTACAAATATTCATCATTCTGTATTTACAAAACTGCATTAATAATTTCCTCTGTACAAATTATAGAACTCAACACAATGGCATATATCTGAAGGCACAAAAGTTTATTTAAAATTCTACTATGAGTAAAAACTAATGACATAAAATAACTTGATTTGATTGCAAATCAAACATATAATTTTGTTCATTCAGACACAATTTGAAATTACACAATTGAAAATTTGTGAGATAACATAATTTTTATTTGTTTACTGTTATTTTAATTTTCATCTGATGAAAATACTTACTAAACGTCATTAAAAAAAAAAATAATCAGGAAAAGGTTGGGAAGATATAATTGTTTGAATCGCAAAAAAAAAAATCTATCCTCAATGTAAACACATTACGCCACGCATACAGACAAATAATCATGAATCACAGATAAAGCGCGATCATCAGTCTATTTCGCGCGAGTTTCATATATTTTATATACACACAAACAGTGCATGTCTATACTTAATTATAACAGAACAAGCGGTCTTTATAGTTTGCACACTCAAGTTCCTCTTTCACCGGCTTTATAACAGAGGTTCAAAAAGTTTTCATTGTATCCTAACACTTGCTTATTAATACTGCAAAAAAATTGTTACATTGTTTTAGATAACAGAGTACATGATTCCAAGTGAAAGTCGTATCTCGTTGAACAACGTAATAGAATTTCAAAAGCTTTGCCAATTACAAATTGAAAGTATAAAAAAAGAAAAACATTTTAATTTATGTCTTACGATTACATTTGCATAGAAATAAACATAGTATTCTGATAAAGGTTTGTACAAGTACCCAAGCAACGTTTTTCGTAACTTGGAAATTGGCACATTGTTGCCTAATTACTCGGTGAAATTTGTCAATAACAATTGTTCAATCAAATTTATCAATGATTGGGTATAATCAGAAGGTTCGATTTCATAATGTCGTACTTATAACAAGCCATTGTCGAATTAAAACCACTGATTACTGAAAAGAGAATTCTAACTAGAATTTCGAATTGCATTAGAAAACATTTAATCTAAATTTCGCTATAAGTTACATTATTCAGTCACTCGGGCACTTTTTACTGTAATTTATAAATTACAGTAGGATTAAAAACAGTTAATGAAACGTTAAGTTTATATACAATGAGGGTTACTATTTGGCTGCAATTTCGCAATAGAAATGGAAATGCAACAAGAATCGCTTAACTGTCCTGCCCTGGTTTGCATTCTTAATTGCATTACAAGGCCCTCCCCGTTATATTTGAATTTGAAATGATACGATTTTTGTTCACAAAACGAAAATATTTTGTTCACTCATTAAATAAATCATCGCGAGAGAAAATTTTGTGACAGAAAGTGCAGACACTGATTCGTACAAATGAATTTGAAATGGCATTCGCGGGGGAGAAAAAGAACATATCAAATGACTGTATTTACATGCATTAAATATGAAAGTCGTCAAAGGGAAATAAATTACGCCGGACCTCGCCTTCGTCTGACAAGCCTCGAGACACGAGGGTTCGAGTACAAGTAACTCGTGGGATTAGTTTGTCGTTGCGGTAACGCCTGGGGCGTTAAAAAGTAAAAATGTCCGCCGTCTCCGGGCAAGTTGTATGCAAAGTACGAGTTGGCCTTATTGCGGTAGCGGTTAATAGGTTGTCTGGCCACCGGAGTGATATATTCCGCGTCCGGGTTGATCGGAGGTCGCGGGTTGTTGTAGTTGACCGCCTCATCGTTTGCAAGGGAGACGGGTCGAGTGGGGTACGCCACTGGTTTTTGGCCAATGCCCCTGGGGCCTTGCATGGGTATGAATCCATTTTGGTTTTGCTGCTGGGACTGTTGAAGGATGTGCTGCTGCTGGCCGCCGTAGTCCCTTAACTGGTTATCCGACTGGAGCACCTGTCGAGCCTGGAACTCCTCCTGGACGATCGGCTGCGGAATCACTTTTCCAGTTCGCGTACGTTCAGGATTCACCACCGTGATGAATTCGCCATCCGGATGAATGTTTGGAAGCGGGTGCTTATAATTGACCAAAGTGTCTGTCTGCAAAGAGTAAGGTGGTCGAGCGATGGATGACAAGACGCCGTAGTGAAGCTTGACGTTAGGAACCTTGTAGCGGGCCTGGTCGTTGTAGTCATTCGTAGCGTACGAGTACTTTGGTTTCTCCGTCACTCCGGTTATCTTATAGATGGGCGTTGTACTCTGCACCCTCCTGCCGCTCAACTTCTTGCCGAACATGGTGAAGTACTCTTTGGTCACGTCGTCCAGCAGTTGTTCATCCTGCTTCGTGATGTACACTCGATGGGGTTCGAGCGTCGTGGAGACATCGACCGGGGACCTCATGGTCGTTGGTCCGAAATAATCGACAGCTGACTTATGAGCCTTGAAAGGATACCTCAGCTGCTCGAATGACGTTTGGTGTATCGTGGGGGCTATCTCGCGTTCTGGGTACTGGTAAGAGATCTCTCTTTCCGCTTGCTGTTTTTTCTTCTTCCCTATTTTCCGATCTTTATTATTATAGTCAGCAGCTTCAAAACTATATTGATAAATCGGTTTGGACTTACTCTTTTGATTCTCGTACTCGAGCACTTTGACGTTAATCTGCGGGTCCTGGTAATAAACATTAGATGGTGGTTCCGGCGTTACTTTAACATACGAATTCCGATGTTTGTCCGCGGAGATGGTTGAGACAGTGAACAGCGAACTCCCCGGGTTCGTTTGCACTTTCGCGTGATCCTTATGGTTGACCTGAGTATACTGATAGACTCTGGGGTCTTGAACGATGTTGTCCAAGAGTTTGATGGAACTCGGCCGCTGGGGCGTTTGGGCTTCCTCTACTCTGTTCAAGTATTCGACTTCAGGCTTCTGAGGCAAGTCTTGGTCCACTTTGTAGTAACTCGTCGAGGATTCCGTATTCGTTGGCGTGTAGTAAACATTGGTTTGGCCGTTAGAAGCTAGAGAACCGGGAGATTCGTTATTAGGTTCGCCGTAGAAGTAGTACGAAGCTTGGTCTGGTAATCGGCTCGTTTGCTTTCCGGTTGCCGGCGTAGTTTCAATCTGCTGTTCCTTCGGAGGTGCCGGTGTAGTAGTGGTGTAGAAGGTGGCCAACAGGGGGACAGGTTTGGTGCTCACCGCACCTTTCCAGTGGTTCTTCTCCGTGCTGGTTTCTGACACCTGATTGCTGACTACGTTGTCCACATGATAATTTGCTGGCTTGATGATAGACGGCGGTGGGGTCGTCACCTCGACGAACAATGTTCTTGGTACGTACATCGTGCTGTTGATTGGCTTTCGAAGACTCGTTTTTGGACTGTACCGTGAGACGGTTGATTTGCGAGCCGTCTTTGGTGTGGTGGTTTTTGGAGCCGAAGTTATGGTGGTGAAAGCGCCTTTGTACAACTTGGTGCTTGGCTTTCTAGGGACGCTGTTTACACTCACAATTGGTTTCAAGTCCACTGTCTGGGCTGGAACATTGATGGGCTCCGTTAGTCTGAACTTATCTTTGGTGCTGGGCGCAACTTTCTCGTCGCCCAAAGACGAAAAGAAGTTTGGAGGCGGTGGTAAAATGATGCCAGGCACCAGAGGACCCGGTGGTATATCCGTACTGTCGTTTTTTACGTCGTAGACGAAACTATAAGGTGGAGGATAGTAGATAGACTGATCCTCCTCATCGTCGTAGTCCGTTCGGTTTGCTGGCGGCGGGACTACCACGGCACCAGGAGGTAAGCCAGGGAACAACGGACTAGCTGGAACCTCTTCATTTTTGTTCTGAGGTTTCAATTTCAAGTTGTACTGTTTGTCCGGAATGATGATCGGTTTGAATTGTATCGTTCCCTTTGACGAGTTGACAGGAAGAAAAGACAGGGCAGGCATGAATGGGGCGCTGTTGTTAGCGAACAACGGAAAAAATGGCCCCTCACCTGGCAGAAAACCTTGCGTGAAAGTCATGTTGACCGCGTTCTGGGAGACCTGATCATCTTCGGAAGCCAAAATTTTAATTGGTCCACCGTCGGTTAACTGTACAGGGAACGGTGGTGGCACCTTTGGTTTGGAAGGAATCTTCACAGGCCTATTCGGTGCCTGGAAGTTGTCTATCGGTGGCCATTTGTCCTCTGATAGCAAGTTGTGCTCGCCCTCGGGCAGCTTGCCACCTTTTAACACTAACACGTGATTCTCCGCCAACCAAATCTCGTCTTCGTCTAAGCCACCGAAATTTTTAATCGTATCCTTTGGTATGTCCGAGTTGGACGAGTAACTCACAACACCCGGCCTTTTGGGCTCGTGCGCAAAAATTTCGTCCTGAATCAAGCCGTACTTTCCCTCTTTCACCTGCTGCGAGAGGGTCTTTTTGTCGTCGTCGTCATCATTGTTGCGATCGTTAATCTTTTTGTCCTTCCTACTTCCGGTCGCGGAGATTTGGAGGCTGTCGTCCCACGTCCTGCCATCGCTCGCTACCGCCGCAACGTAGTCACGATGTCGCAGACTTATTTTTTGCCCATGATCACGACTAGATTCACTTTCCGACTCCTTTGCCGATGTTGTGCAACACGCTAACGCCAACAGCAGACACGCAGTCCAACTAGCAGACAACTTGGAGTTACTCATCTGTAAAAGACAAAAATTGACATTCTTTTAATACAAATAAATTCTTTTGTCTCGATCACTTTTTTGTATTTTCTTTTTTTTTTTTTTTTTAGTCTATGACAATTTATTTGATCCGAGCCGAATCAATTAACCACGATCTTATTGACAATTTTTTTTCCTTTTACTCCGCGATTGATAAATAAAAACGCCTCAACATCGGAGTACAACCGGTTCATAACAAACTTTTTCGCTCAAATTTCTATTTCGATTTTTATAAAATATACAGCGAAACTTTTTTTATTCGATTTCGTGAGAAAAGTTGTACAACTTTTTGTTAGCAAGAAGTTTTAAAGAAAGATCCAGTTAGTTAGGGTCGTATATTATGGTTGGGTGCAACAGGTACTTTTACTTCCATGCGCGCACTACTACCATCGATATATCACTGTCGGCCACTGATCTCTCTAAATTATATCATAACATCATAACTTTGTTGTTTTCGATAAAAAGGAGAAGTTATCATTTGTCACGGTATAGTTGTTACAGTTAACACGTGATATGCGTTACACAATCTGGTGACGCGTTTTGTGGACTATAATTAATGCAGTAATTGAATAATACACCACGCAGTTGGAGCACTTGTTGTTTGTCTATTCATCAGTAGAGAAGATTCATTCAATTTGATCGTTATCCAAAATTCAAAGCAAATGTTTTCATAACAGCATAACATAAAATATTAACACGTCATGCTACGCTAAATCTTAGTTTCAATAAACAAGTTAAGCCGTGATAGAATTAAACTAAACTTTTAAAGAAGAAGATGAAAAGATAGTATCTTGATAAACAACGTTTTTTGTAAATGAAAATAGCTGCCCATGGAAATATTTTGAAAATTGTTTTTAAATGGTGTATATTCTAAAATTAATTAATTAACATTGATATGGTGGAATGTTGTAACTGTTATTAATGCAAAGACTACTTCGATCTCATCGACTGGTCTCTCCACCTTTAAGATTTATCTTTGAAAACAAAAGTTGGCTAATTTGATTGATAGCGGCGATAGAACGGTGGAATTCGGAATTGTTGAAGTATTATCGGGTTGGGAGGCATCAGCGGGATCAAAAACGATGAGGTATCATATAATAATCGCGCGGGCAAATTCGTGATTGGAATTGGAAACAAAGTGTGGTGAATTCGGGCTGTCGGCTATCAGGATTCGTGCGGAATGCGATACAAGAGGGTGCCACGCCTTTCGCTTGCGAACATTCACGGGTCACTGGATTACGGGCCGAGTCGAGTAATGACTCGCAACGGTGAAACAAACATGCGCATTGCTTATGCTCGTGATGCATTCGACGCGAATATAACGGTACATACTTTCGACCGGGCAGCGAGCGTGTCTCACGGAAACGGCCGCCGGTCCACCGTCTGTCGCCGCCGCCGCCACCGCCGCCGCCGTGGCCGCTTGGGTAACACGTGCCGGAATACGATTGCCGCGCGTATCTCCATCGAATTTTGCTCCCCTTATCGTTCGAGGAAATGATATTTACATAGCGTGGATCGCGTAATCGTTGTTTTGTTCTCCTGCTTACGCCCGATTTTCATTCTCACATTCGCTATCTTTTGGCGCCTACGAACAAATTGCGATCTTCAAATTAACTGGCCCCACGCGAAAAATCAATTGTTGTCGGTCTCGCGGAAATAACAGCGCGCGAGATCGGAGATAATTGGACCGGCCGAACAAAGATAAATATCATTGTATCGCGCGCTCTCAGCTCGCTTGCCAATTGTTGAGTATCATTTTTCGCGCGGTATCTGTGGGGTTCCCATTGATTTCCCTCATCAATAACTTACAATGATGTTAAAAATATTCCAGTTATCTAATTGAACGATTTTTTCATCCGTTTATTGTTTCATTTTATTTTTTTTTACAGTTCTTCATTTTTCAATAAATCATACCATGGTATTGTTATGTGTTAATACTACAAACGAAATATACCTATATTATGGCGTTAAAAATACTTATGAAACGCGCTTTTTAGTGCTCCAAAATCTAAGGAAAAAAAAATGATTTATTAAGATAAAAAAAAATGAATGTTTTGCAACGCCATCTAACGGTCAACCGAACTATGAAAGTTAATGAATGATTGAATTGACTCAAATGAAATTGGATCGCGATCAAGCTTAAGGTCGAGTTAAGTTAATGTTTTGGAACTGATCGGCGGGGTCGAACGTTCACCGCGGGCCTTGCGAAAGTGAGCGAATTCGAGTGCGCTAACAAAACGTCCGATTGTATCAACGTGGAAGCGTAGCGACCGTCACAACGTTGGCAGTTTTCGTTCGCGCGATCACCTTTCCCGTTGCATCGAGAAAGAGCCAAGGACATTTATTCTAAACTAACAAAAAAAATGACACTGATATCACACGCTAACACAGACAGTTATTTCGCCGTTTATTTGCCTGCCTCCGTAAAAATTACAAAGCCTCACAGCGCCTCTAAACTTATCTGACGGTTTCATTATTTTGACAACGTTTTTATGGTCACAGATGTAGTACAATTAAGCGCTTATTTACACAAAAGAGATATGCGGTTTAACTTTTGTAACAGAAGAAAACAAAAAGAAATTATAAATGATGCAAAGAATAAAGTAAATGTGATAAAGATTTTGTTCTGGTAATGGTCTGGTAATTTTACATATCATAAAATTCAACGTATTGCAAAAGTCTCAATTAGATTTGGACGCTAAGATTCGTGTCATCTGATCAAAATGAAATCTCTAGAATATGGGATCGAAATGAGATAAACATTCGCAGTTCGTATATTATAAGAGCGAATGAAATAAAAGCTGACCCGGACTGGTTCGCGGGGTTAATTAAAGTCGACGTTTCTGCTATATTATGTGCAGCCACAAAAGTCTTCTAAATAAAAATCTAAAGTAGTGCCGAGCGCATTATACACAATCCATGTTGTGTGTCCGAATATTTTGCAACTGATCGTATTGTACGCCCGACTAGTCACGAACTCACTTTGACGAAGAATTGCTAAATACTGAGCAAAATATATAATTTTTTTTTTCTATCCACCAGCTTGTATTTCCGAGAAGCGTTCGTTAGCAAAATTTTCTTTTCGAACAAAAAATAAGAAATTTTAATGACTATTTTATTTAAAAAATTGGATAGTCAAGGTTACTTTTGTTGGTTCAGTTTAATTAATTATTCAACATTTGAATTTATAATTTTGTCTCGTAAGACTTGCATCCGCGAAATTTGTAGTTTTCAAACTTGAAATCATAATGAGCAAAGTGCCTTGACCTCTACACCAAATTTTAATAGCTGTCCGCGATCTTTTTCTCCGACCAAAGTATCAACCGGCAGTGCATAAGTGCGTCCTTGGATGGCTGACGGAATAATCGGCGTCAAATTATTCGTGAAAGAAAGTGAAAGGCGCGCCGGAACATGTTCACTCCCAGAGCACGGTGCTTTCCAGCGCAGCTTATTTTGCCGCTATTGGGCGAATTATGCGGCGAAGTCACGAGGCCTCGCGGCGGTACGAATTAAAGGCCTCATACAATTGAGAGCAGAAAAAAGTGGATACAAAAAAAAAGAACGAATGTATGGATATTTATACAGTGGGATTTTACCTCAAGGCGTGGTCAATTTAGACCCGCAGTGTGTAACAACTTTTGAATTTGAAATTGTTGCACTTGGATTGTATGTTCTAGCGATACCAAGAGGAAGTTTTAAACGCCAAGTTTGCATGTTAGGAATTCGCAAGATGTTTCCTTGAAGTAATTTGAAAAGAAAAATAAATATTTATACCCTTGGCTTATCGCGGCTCTACTTTCCTGGAAACAGTTTTAATCGGCATTATACATTCTAGTATATCAAACCAACTTGCGATACACTTTCTATTCCTTTATTTAATTTGTAATAACTTAATCGTGTAAGGATACAGGAATGAAAATAAAAAATGCCATTGTGTTTAATTTAATAATCGTACGCGGGATAAAAAGCGTTTCGAAAGAATAAAAATTCTAATTGGTATTATTTCTTGAAAACACATTTTCATCCAATTCGTAGCGTGTAATTAATCGGAGTGATTTTCCAGAGTCAATTCTCGTTCACAAAATTGTAAAAATAAACTCTCAGTGACGACGCGAGGGTGTTAACTGATATAACAGGCCCGTATAAATAGTTAAATATAAACGCAAACAAGCAATTGAAAATTCACGTGCTTCGAGCTCATCGCGTGATAATGCTCTAAACGTTCTTCTTCCTCGTTTTTGAAAAAGCGTGAACTGCGTGTGTGCATCGCCACGCTGCCGTTATATAATTCAATTTTACGCTTTCGACCGCGCTCGCGAGCCAGTTCAATTTCCACATTAATATCATAAAAAGCGTGCACATTTCAGCCTAATTCAGTTTAAGTTGAACTAAAAGTGAAAGGCCCCCATAAGTTCAATTAAGTTTGTCGAAACAATGCGCGATCGAAAATTTGATCGATTATTGAATTATAAAATTGCAAAATTGAAAACACCTGTGTGCAATCAGAAACTCATTCACGCTTGCTTTTTGATTCTACCGAATAAGCGTTCAATTCAATTTAATCTCGTGACAATTTTACGGATTAACTCCGGTGTGGATATGTGGATCGAAACGCGAATTATAACCTTGACTGCATGTCTTTACTGTCGTCTGTCTATTTCGCTTTAATAATCATTACACACAGGCTTTTGTTTCCGGTTGAAAGTCCGTATGATTGACTCCGTGAGACTTCTGTTCCAATCCGCGCTTTCTTTTCTTCATACTTTTTGCCATTGTTATCAGTCCGTGATGCCGTTTCAGAAACCGCCTTTCAAGCTAAACCGTAACGTGTACATGACCGATTAGTGGAACAATTTGTTACCATTTGTTCAACCTGATTCGAACCTGTTTTCAGTTTGTTTACTGACTAATCGCAACATTTTCCATCTTTTCTCTTAAAAACCATGCAAAGGATCTGATGATGGGGAAAAAGGATTTTCTGAGTTTCCAAAAAACTTTTTTCAATTTGTCAATCTCATCATCATTTGTTTGTTTGTTTAAACATTTTTATTAAGAATTTGTTATTTCATCTTGAACTGACAATTATCATTGTCAAGTGCATTTTTACATATTTGAAAAAATTGATTTTCATCATTAGGAATGTTTTTCTTGTTTTATTTAACGCAGAAAAGATATTTGTTTATTTTGTTGAAGGTGTATTAGTTTTTAATGTTTTGTAGATGATTTTAAGTTATGTAAAATAGCACGCAATAAATTGATGAAGCTTGATTGTAGCGTACAGCCCGGTGTAGATGCAAAAAAAAAAAAGTATTAGGCGTGGTTAGATAGTCAGTCAGGATGACAAATTGATTGATAAAGGAGGAAGATGTTGTTTGCTGTTAGCGAACGAGCCGGAGTAGAATGCCTTGGCATTGACCGGTATACTGTGCTAAGTTGCGCTTGCATAATGTGCTCGTCTCGTTCATCTCGAGTTACTATGACGTATGCGGCAGCGCGTTCTCCTTGCCTAGCCGACACTTTCGTATGGTCACCCTCGCTTGACTTCGTCCATGGGGAGTGGACAAAGTGCTCGCGTTATGAGAGAGCAATTGTGAAACGCTGATAATTCCGCTCTTCGATCTAATAATTGTACGCGAATTGTCTTTATGTAATGACATTCGCGGAATGTTGATCGACGAGTACGTTTCAATTGCCCCTCATTATAATCGGCTCCTTTTTTTTCCTCCAATCAATTGAGAATGTGAAAATTGTCGACGTGATTTTTTTCCTTGCGTGACACGTTCGGATACTTTTTTATCTGCCGGACTCCCATTAGTCACTCATTTTTCACGTTGCCTTTGTCTCGCCAAGTCACATGCATGATTGCAAAAATGGCTAAATAAAACTATGACATCAAGGTACGCGCCGGACCCGCGATGACTTACAATCAAATTCCGTGTCGATCGCGCGCGCCTCATCGCTGTTTTATATACCGTTTTCTCACACCAAGCGTCACGTAAATTAACTTATCATAATGATTCAAATGGGAAACCCGACGCTGACCACAAATCATTTGCATTTTTCGTTCGAAGGATGTTTATGAAATATGACTTTCTCGATTTCTCGAAAAATTTATATTTGATTAAAAAACTATTGCCGTTTTTCTTTTTCTTTTCCAACCGATTTTCTCTAGATCCAGCCCGATAGATAATTAGCCGTGCAAAGTAGTCATTTTTGCAATTCCGCGCGTGCTCGCGATTGGTCAACCGGTGCTCTCTATTGTCTGCTAAGTTTGCAGTCAAACCTCCGGAGTTTTATTAATTACACCAATCAATGAAAATTGGAACAATTTTGTACCTTGGAGGAAAATGAACAAAAAAATATGAGAGAAAGTATAATAAAACGGCGACATTCGTGTCGCGGGTTTAATTGTAAATGCCGCTATTATTTTGTTGCAGCGACAAACCGCGTATAATGCACGGAAATCCCGTCGGGGAAATATACATATCGCGATTTTGAACCAGACTGGAAAGTCGATGTGAAATCATTCATTCAGCGGCATGAGACGTTAATGAGCTGAATTGATGGTTTTGCAATGCACAACTAATTATTAATCCTTTCCTGACGATTAATGAAAAGCGGTTGCGCACATTTTTTTGGAAAATCCCGTCAAATTTTCACCTCAAGGGATTGGAGAACAAGACAACGATTCATCTGCTTCATCATGTTTTGGCCGACCATTTATTTTTATTTATTTATTTTTTGCCATCGGAAGTTGACCGGTGATTGCGCCTGATCCCATTTATAATACGTAATACAGATTTCACAAAACGAATTACGGCCGATTTTGCACTTTACCGGCATCACGACAGAGGTACCGTTTCGATAATATACTTACGACTTTCACTGTATATCGTTACAGCCGACGCCGATCACGAAACAACAACGAATTGCGATCGCGCGAAAAAGTGACGCTCGCGGGAAAAAGTTCGAAACAGGCTTTTTGGATAAAAATAAAATGAGTCGCGCGACCCTTGCGGTGCGCACTTTCTGACTCAGACTGATGGCATATTTGTCAAACTGGTGGCGTCCGCGCGCTCGACTCTACACCCACAGGTGTCTTTTCCTTTTTCACAGGTGTTCTGTTCTATTTTGTATTTTTATTTCTCTGCACGCTTGTCAAATTAACATCAATGTTTTTCCATTAAAATTTTTCATCTCGAAGGGTTTTTCTAATCTCATGCATGTATAAATGTTTGTTTTTGGCAATTTTTTTATAACCGTTTTATTGCGGCCTAGAGAAATCGGTATTGCCAGACGGAGATCATAATCGTATATCTAAAGTGGTCATTCGTGAATATGATAGTTTCGGTGTTAACGATTTACAGGGTAATTAAAAATCGGCCGCGCACGATCTTTCACAACCGCGCAGTTGAAAGGAAGCAAAAAATTGATTTCGATCATTTCAAACTGAAATGGTATCAGTGACATGTGATTGCATCGAATTTAGTCCCTGTACGCTCGAATGCTCCTCGCCATTTGTACAACAACACCTTTGTACAACTTTCGTTCGAAAAAAACAAACGATACGTGTATGCATATATATAAATATCTATATGTGTAGAGTGTGGCAAACTTTCTTCCATCGAATGAAAGCCATCAAACTCTAATAACCACCGTGATCACGATAGATTAATGGGACAATCTCAAAACTAGAACGATCTAAACGATTAATTTCTCTGTTTAGCAGAATGCTTAGGCGTCCGAATGCATCGAAAATGTCATTTCAAAGACGTCAGTGGAAGAAATGTTATAAATAACTAACTTTATAGGAAAATTGATCCGGAGACAAAAACTGAATCGACAAAAATAACCTGATAATCAAATATATATATGAAATTTAAAAATAATATTACCGTGCATCCAATTGAATTGCAAATATTGAAATAAAGAAAAAAATAATAAGTACGTGACACCAATAGTGTGAAACTTATATCGATCATCATTTGCGACGAATCATTCCGAATGATTGATCTTGATTTCTAAATGAAAATTAGACATGTGCATCTTTGATCCAATTTCTATGCACTCATTTTCTTTTTTTTTGACAAATGGTGACAATATAATAAGAGAAAAAAAAAGAGAAGCGTGCGAGATTGGGGTTGAGAGAAAATGTTGTAGAGGATGAGGACGATGAATGAAAATGATCGGATCTTGTTGGAGTTTGGTTGATCCAAGAACTCACGTTGGGTGCGTAGAGCTTATTGAGAATGAAAAATGGGTTGAAAATCGGTGCCGGTCCCTTGGATTAGGGAAGCTGGGAATTGACGGCAAGTCTCCTCTTTCTCCTCATGACACTGGCATGGCACGCGCGATGCACCCACTGCACTTGAAACGGTGACCATGCGCGAGCGATCTTATAGTTGAGCCGCGTGCTAATTGGCGGGATGCCAGAGCCAAGGATGCGTCGCACTACTTGCGCGAAAGACGTTCCACGCACTCTTTGTCTAGTCGCGCGACCAAAAGCAAGTGTCTACTATCGGGATAGCCGTCTGAGCGAACAGTGGGAGCGGCTTGACCCTTTCAGGCCAAGCGCGTGTGTACCGCGAGAGAGGTGCGCCGCCGACGACTGCCGTGAAAATCGTCGACAGCGCGCCCCCCAAGCGCCAGTTCCTTCCTCCTCTCTTTTTTCCATCCTACACCGCCTGCCGTGCCCGATTGCGGCCTACCCACGGGACACACCACCTAAACCAACTTATCGCTATTTGTCCCTTCGAAACATTGTACGCGCACCAACAACCTACAGATTTATTATCTTTCAGACTCGCAAACTGCCTTTGTTCGCCGATTCGCCACACCATCCACTCAAATGCAGCCGATTCAAAATCATGAGATTTCGTGTTGCATGCTACAATATACCCGCTCTCAAGTCTTCCGATCCTTGGATCTTGATGCCGCTATAATTAACCTGCACGCGCTTATCAACTTCATTTTAAAATCTTTCACTTTGTTTAAGGTCAATCTTTTTCTTTGCATCTTTTATTTTTTCAACCCAATACCTACAGACGTAAGAACGCGCTTTTTTTACCACTCCGAATAAACGAATAAAATCTTAATATAAATTCTCATTCTGAATTAGAACAAATAAGTAAATATAAAATCAGCAAACAAATCATTTTTTTTTCTTTCTTTGGTCTGAACTTTGATCGATTTTTTATGTTTTGGCATTGTCAACGCGCGACTGTAAATATTATCATAAAACACGCCAAAAAAGTGTCTGAAAACTGAAAAGTGTTTTGAAGAGGATGGTGTACGATCTCATTTGTCATCATAGAAATTTTATGCAATAATTATGAAATAATGAAGTGATTTGAAAATATTAATTGTTTATAACAATTAATAAACAAAAAAGTGTCTTAATTTTAGATATTTGTTTTCACAGTGTCAAAATCAATTCTGTTTCTACGGCAGACGTTTTTGAATGAAGCAGATAAAAACAGTTTTCACTTTTCTTATAAATAAAACGAATCTAAAAACGTGCATATTTCATAATATATGTATTCAAAATTTAATTTTTTTCTCCCTCTTATCATTCTAAACATTTATTATAACAAAATAACTTGAAAAAAATTGTTTATAGATTTTATTGTTTTTGAAGGATATGGATTACAGTAAATTATTTTGAAAAGATTGGGTCAATGGCAACTAACATAAAAAATAACTCGTAAATGTTTTGTTGAGAAGACATCAGGTATTTTGAAACAAGAGGATTTGTTCGAAATGTTTAATTCCCAGTTTAAAAATCTAGGATAGTTATCAACGTAATCAGGGTCACCGCAAACCCCCACGGTTTTCTTATAAAAATCCCACATTAATTCCGACTAATTCCCAGATCTTTTCAATTTAAATTCCTCGCATCTAACATATTCAGGCTTCATCAAAGATTTAAGTTTCCACGCAAGTTCCCATATAAATCCTCGTCATAAAATACACACGTCCCGTCAACTTTTTTGATTTTAAACCGAACCTAATTATGATTTGACAAAATAGAAGTAATTCCCCACTGCCTTGATTCTAACAGTAATGTGTTTACAAAAATTTACAACTTGACTGTGGAGAGAGAAAAAATGTGTCTCTATTTTAATTACCTGCCGCTAGTGATTTCACCAAGAAAGTTATATCACAATCATTTAAAAAATTGTATTGTCAAGTGATACATATATATATTTACTCGGAGTATATTTCATTTTCATAAACACATACTGGTCCAAAATGGAAAATGCAACACTTCATATGTAATTCTTATAGGACGCGTTGCGTTTTCTTATTTGGATCTGTGTATTCGGCCAACCAAAATAAATCGCTCTAGTAAATAATGTAATTGTTAAACGAATTACTTCAGTAAAACTATCAGCTTCAACGTTTTTTATTTTTTCACAAAATTCACACTTTGGATCTGGTTCAATTTGGTGCAAAGTAACTTTCAAGGTCAAAAGTTCAAACCTGTCAAGATTGAAGAAAGTTGTTATGATTTGCTGATTACTGTATTTTGAAAAGTTTTATGACCAAAGAACAAAAAATATTCGTTTGATTGTTAATTGTGCAACCGAATCGACTTTGTTTCGCTCGTTTCGAAATATCGTGGAAAGCATAATCCATCTATTTTCTTGTACAATTCATTAGAATGACGATTACGTCAAATTGAAAGACAATTTTTCGTCAATCGATAGGCAATTCGAAACGAATCCGTGAAAATATTATACAATTACCATTCCAAATGAAAATAGTGGTGTACGTCGAATCCCCCGCGGATCCACAAATATAGGTTAATAGCCTGCGCAATGCAATACATAATATTATATTGTAAACTAATCGTTAGCTCATCGCATTATGCATTTTTAGCTATTTCCAATATTTTAATCGCAACATTTCGAAACAGATCCGGAAATTCTCACAGCACATTAGCGAATTTGATTTGCATGTTGAAACTGCGAGGAAAATGCCGCGTAGGCTTCAGCAGCATTTTTTTTTTTTTTTTTTTCCAGAAAATAGTTTGAGAATAAATATAGATGTGATGGTATCAGGATAAAATATCCAATTGACAAAATAATCCAAGGACAATATAATTTAAAAAATGTCCACAACTTAAGAAACAACTAATAAATGTCAGGATAATTCATTTTAAATGAATAAATATCCTCAAAAAAATTAATTTTTGTTATTTTGGGGAGGGATTTGGAAATAGAATAAGGGAGAGCGACTAAGAGTGATACGGTCCCAACAGTCTGACACTACGAATAACTTGAAAACTATTCCATAAAAAAATGATACAAAACAATTAAATATTATTTTTTTCGATTTGATACACAAATTTTCCAGTTTTCAAACATCAACTTGTGACTTCTTTATTGGTATCAATATGATGGATGAATATTGTAAATCCGCATATTAGAGAATGGATCGCAAAATCAATCAGTTTAAACGAGAATTTCAAGATAGAAAAAAAAATTTACCCTTTTTACGGTTTGTTGATCTAATAAATGTTTTTCTCTTGAGAGATATTTGAATGTCGTTTGAAATATTTGCTTTATATGGAACGTTATAGGTAGCAATTATAAAAAGTGCTTTTCAATACTGATTAGAAAGTATAGAGTTGTTATTTTACAAAACGATTCGCAGCGACCAACCTGTCAATATTGAGCCAATCCTTTCTACTTGTAGACCACATGTGACTCAGAATGACAACTTGATGTGTAATTTTATTGAATTTCAATCGATCTTTAATATTTTTTTCGCGTACACCAGAGTCAATATTATTCCAACTTTTCAAAACTTCCTTGCCTTAGGTCAAACGAGAAGACATTTTTCGTCAATTCATTATACCTGATGAAAAAAAAAAAAGGAAATTGCCCTTAAAAAAATATGTTCATCTTAATTTTTATCAAATCATACAAATGACTAAGATTAATTATTCCATAATAATCATTTCTATTTTCAATGCATGTTAAAATTTGTTTCATTGTCTTATCTTCAAGATTATGAATTGCATTTTTGTTGTCAATGAGGAAATGATTGTTTTAGAAAAAATTGTAAATTGTAATTTGTATGTTACATCTCTTTGACTAGTGCAACAAATATTGTCGAATCAATTTTTTCTCATGGTCGGAGCAAAAGACAGGGGGAATATATAATTGTGCGACACGGCTCCGAATACAATGACCATTTTTGAAATTCCAGACCATTTTAAATTCGAAGTTGATTTTAATCTGCAAAGTTCAATAATATTGATACAAATAAATTATCATACTTTATTTTTAATTCTAATGCCGTATCAGCTGTGAGAATAAACAAGTGAACTGTTATTTGAAGTTAAAAATGTTTTTTGATCATGTAGCGGCCGAAAGTAATTGGCCAAATGATGAATAACAATTCGTTTCCGCATGTCAAGAGTGTCATTTAGATTCAAATGATATTCCAATCCTGCGTATTAATTTGCATGCTCTTATAAGTCAAGCATTAGCGCGTACGCTCGAGAATGGTAAAACTCGGCAAAACGCCTGGTGTGACCTTTCAAATCATGCACGAAAAAGTGAGTCAGCCGAAAACATTCCGGGCAAATTGATAGCAGCATACACGATTCAACCTTTTTTTTCGGCCTGATTTGCATCGTGATTGGCCGCTACGTACACAATAGAAACGCCTAAAGCATTTTATAAGCGGACCTTCGTCGACCTCCAGACATTTATCGCTGTACAATTCAACGATCTTTCGCAGAAGGAAGATTTTTTAACCCCCTCCCCCTTGCCCCATTACGAATTACACGTTATAGAATTTTATTGAGCTTTCCAGTTGTTGCGAGTAGGTGCATACTTCTGAAATCAAATCATTTTGTTCCTCAAAATTACAGTCATTTATATATTCTACGAACTTTATGTATTTACGATGTTTCGTCATTTTTTAATCCGTGATCTTTATGCTAATGTTTTTCTTTTGGTTTGATTGTTTACATCAGTAATTAAAGCTCAGGTTTTCTTAGTCACCTAGTCCTTAAGAAGAGACAATCCTATATTAGGTCAATTATGTAATGCTGATCTCTGACTTACGTGGGCGTAAAATGTCCATATATAAAATGTGCGCTCTTCTTTGGAATTTCGATTATCAATCCAAACAATGAAAAAAGTCTTAAAAAATTCCTACTTTTTGCAGTTGCAGAGTGAATGCCAAATGACTGTTGGTTCCTAGGATGAATTAGCTCTCAAATTTTGCGTAAAAAATTATTTTATGAAGCAAAAAATGTTTCTAGATGGTAACTTTATTGCTGTATCAAATTGCTTCCCAGCGATAACTTTTTTTTTTCATATAGAATAAAAAAAACATTTTTTAAATATGTTGTTTACAATCATTTGAATTTAGATTTCGGAATAACAAACATTTGTTATTGTTCGCATCTCTGATACAAATTTGTCACCTGTGAAAATAGACGGATGATTAATGAAGCCTCCGTTCCTTCTGAGGATTTGTTAATTTTATTAAGACCGCACTGAAAAAAAATATTACACTGTCATCAAGTACATAATATACTTGTGAAAATCTACTTAAATTAAGTATTGGAATGAAGAATATATATTCTTAAATGTATGTGAGGATATTTACTTCTTAATTCAAGTTAAATATACTTGATTCAAGGTAGCATTTTTTTCAGTGCATATTCATCTCCTATCGGAATCCGGATCTAGTCTAGCATAAATAACGCAGTATTTTCAGCCAGTAATGGACGTTGCAAAAAAATCGCATCGATTTTATTGAAGACCATAATTCACGTCGAATGAAATTAAAAAACAATCTTCGAAGTAAAAAAAAAAAAAACACAGAGATATTAATTTTTGCAACATCTCTCACACCTTTGAATTTTTCGACAGCTGAAAATATACCACAGGATTAAAAAATGAAAAAATGTTCACAAATCTTGTTTTTTTTTCTTTTCTTTTTTTTTGAATAAATTTTAATTTAATTAAAGAACGATGAAAATGTTTTGATGAGCAATGAAAAAATCATTGTACGTGTGTTGGTGATCTTTATTTTTATCCCACTGCGCTCTCTGGATACCTTATTGCAGTGACGTCAGTGCTTCTCGACAATCGCCTTATTTCAGATAACTGTGACTCTGTGGCGCCACATGGTTAATTCATTTTGAAGGCACATTTATGCACATTATAATTTAAATCCGTATATTTCATTCTGATCTTAATTTATACTCAGGTTAAGGATTCTGGACAAAAAAATGTTGTATGAAAATGGCGAATAATTAAAGGACCTTCGGGAGGAGAATACATTCTTCGATATACAAATTGAGGTTTCACCTTTTATGGTAGTGTTTGTCCGGTTAAAATGATTTCGAACTTAATGACAGATTTTATATAAAGGATCTCTATTGACTAGTGACACTTATTTTGATTCAAAAGGTCGTTTATATTTAGAAATGATAAATGGATCAATAACCGTACCACTTTGTTGCACAAATCTATTTTCAGTCAAACAAACTTCTTAATCTGAAAAAGATTAAAAGAAAATTGATTCAGTAGTGATTTAATTTTTAATGCACCAATTTAGAGACTTGGAGAACGTGACTCTAAATCCGGAATGAAACAATGTTGACAACACTTCTATTAAACATATTGCGTCAAACGTAAGAATCCTAATTTCTACAACGTCAGAGCGTTTCGTCGAAATATTTCTAACATCCATCCAAATCACTCAGTTCTGCGGACTAAAGATCCATATTTTAATATCATTTACTAAGTGACGTAAATCGTCTTCTTTGTTATGTTCCAAATTTCCTGAACAACGATAAAAAAATGAGATAATTAAAGACTAATCAAGAAACATTTTTTTTACAAACTATATAATAATATCATAACAAAAAAAAACCTGTACATGATTATCCCTACGACTCCAACATGGAAATTTATTTTAATTACGTTCATATCCGATTAATTAAAATGGACAACTGACTAGTTTTATGTCTCAATTAAATTTCAGATTTTAAATTTGGCATAACTTTGATACCAAATTTAAGATCGAATGAAATTAAAATATTTTTGATTGTTGCAAAAAACTGTTTCAAGTTTAATGAACTGAAGTATTCATTTGCCTTACCCAGGCTGGAGGAAAAAATCTTGCTAGATCCACCTTTGAGATAAACGTGTTGATTATGCTTTTCCTTAAGGTACAAGAATTAACATTGTTTATAACATTAATTGAAGAAACGGCGGCGGCGGCGGCGGCGGCGGCGGCGGCGGTGGCATTGTATGAAAATAATTGCCCTCAACAAAGGAGTGTAGCATTAAGGACGGAGCGAAAGAATAGATTATTGCGACAAGTGAACATCCTCGGTTCGCGCGGGTGTCGTCTAGCACGCGACTAGCCGGCATTGTTTTCGTCGCAGCATGAAAGCGAGAACAGGTCTCTTCTTTTTCTTTCAATAATTCAACCACAGGAAGAAAGTGCTGCAATGGGAACTGGGTTATTCGCACCGCATTTACATTCAAGATCAGGGTAAAGGATTTTGTGTTTGCGAGCACACACGACGCATGACTAATAATGCGACGATTTCGCCTCGCGTTCAAAACAGAATCACACTCTCGGCAAATTTAATCACACTTTTACTATCCCGCTGTCAAGTTCGTTTGTTGAAATATTTTATCTACAAATGAAATGATGTAAAATACGTTCATAAGTTTGTCTTATCAAAATTGAAAATTAATTTCACCTTTGAAATCATCAAATTCTTAATGAAATTTATTTTTGAATAATAATTGTATGAATTATAGATATAAGAGCAAAAAAGTATCTTAAGGTTTAATATTTACGATACTCTATTCATAAAAATGCTGTAATATAATTTTATGATCCATTAGGAGTCGTCAAGTAATTTTTTGTTGTTTTCGTAAATATAAATATCAAAACTCTTCTTCTGTGTGTTAATGGATGTAATTTTGATGAATAAGAAATTTGAAAATAATACGGATAAAGCGGAATATATTTATTTATATAGAATGAAAAATATTTTGATGTAGAAAATTGTTAAAAGTGGCACACAAAATTAGAGTAATTTTCATGAACAAAAAATGTATAAGTCTCTGTTCTAGAGATAATAAAAGAAAGAAAGATAAATATCGTTGCATGTTAATCCAAATAAATAGCTGATAAAAATAAATATAGAAGAAAAAAATAATTTATAGCTGTAAGGCTGTAAACGTTACGTTACGTCACATCCGGATTAGATCGGGCTCAAGTTAGTGGCCTGTGTGGTTAAGGAAATTTTGCGACGCATAGCGGAATGAGCATGGGAATTGAGCGTTGCACTGGCGCAGCGTGCACCGTATACCAGACAACTGTGTTGTACTCCATATAACAGAGCTCGATGTACATACATAATGCCTTTCCACTCATCGATATAGTCATGGCTATGGCACCTTTCTTATTCTTCCGTCGACCACGCCTTAAGTTTGCCCCATCAAACACCACACACCCTTCACCGTGCGTTCTTTCTTCGTCTGCGAGCAAACTTCCACGTAAACCTATAAACATTTCAACAATCGCTCGATTTATCGATCCAAATCGAACCATATTATTCATTCATTCATTTCACGCTCATTTTTTTTAATTTACACTCGCCTCGATCGTTTTAATTTATGTAACGTCAAACAAACCGGCATCGCGAATTTTCACTTTCTTTCGCAAATCAGAACATCCAATTTCTCACCTTATTACTCAAAGTAATACTTAGGCAAACATTCATCGCATTCTTCTAAAGGTGACCATACCAATGTTTTTCCTTTCTTACTCTCTTTCTCCACATTTTTAATTCACTCTTGTTTTATCGTCTATCTTATCATTTATTCATTGCTTTTTATTCATCGGATTATTCATTTTGCATTCAAATGATTAATTATTATGTACAATTGTGGGAAATTAGTCATGATAATACATCGAGTTTGAAGTTGACCGAGCAGCGGATTTCCGATCATGTATCTAATCCCGGTTGCAGAGAAGCTTTTCTTCTTATACAATAATATAATATCGTCCCGTCGTGTGATTCCTTATTTTCACTTTCACGCATGGCTCATTTAAAATCGAGAGGGTTTTCTCTTCGACTCAGCAAGCTTAGCAGTCCGTGACGAATAATCGTGAATTTTTTCCCGCGATCATTACTCGTGTTATAAAATCTATCCGGCGAGGAAATTTCAAAGCAAGCGGCCACTGTGCACGCTTTGATTGTTTTATCATTTCAACAAATACTTTTCTTTTTATACTATTGCGTCGATTATGCGAAAATTAACTGCCCGCTTATTATCTCTAAATAATTACAACGTTTTGAACGCACCAATGACAAATGTATTAAAATTATACCAAAATTATGAATGAAACAAAATCGGAGAAACTGAGAGAAAAAATTTATTTTTATAAAAAGCTTTTGATTTAAGGGCCGACAAAAATATACACTTTAAGGAAAATTTTTCATTCTTAATTTAATCTCGGCGCTTTTTTTATTTTCAGACTTGAGTCATTTCGAGTTCAAGTAAACGAGCTGACTAATCCGATTCATTTCTCAAGCTTGTATATATTTTTGGCAAGGGGTACCGCCGATATCAAACTGCTAAGATCAAAAAAATAAAAGTTTATTTTAAAGTGATGCCGAACGGATGCAGAAATTTTGCCATGTCTCCATGACGATGGTTTATAAAATAAATTGACGACTATTGTTTATTATATAATTGAAACACTTGGTCCTCAAAATGCTAATTGCCGTGTGATTATTCACGCCAGGAACCTTTGATTTAGTGGCTTAATGCATCCTGCGCATAGTTTTAGCTTAATTGATTGTTTAATGTCTGACTGCGTGTCATTATTTTTAATATATTCTCATAACAATAATGTAATTATTTTGTATTAAACGAGTTGTGCAAGCAGGAGAATTTAAATGTCTTGTCTAATTGTTATGGTTATTGTCTTTGTGAATTTTTAAACCGAAAAAAAAAAATCGCAATCAATTTTTTGTTTTGCTTCTCAATTTACACTCAAATAACAGATTTTTTTTTCTTGTCTAACAATATTGAATGATGTAAAAATGAAAAAAATGTTTTTATTTTTTTTAATACTTTGAGAGTTTGTGCAGTAAATATAAAAATGAATTGCTGTAAGCAGGTAAAATCTTTTTATTCGGTAGTAAATTTGAATTGGAAAATGGAACGAATAGAACAGAATTTAATCAGTAGCTGCTCCCAGTTTGCGCAAGACAAAAACATTTCAAAATAATCATTGTCTTCTGCATATGATAACAAAAGAAAACCAATCATTTTCGACTCGCTTAATTCTTCAGGCAAATTCTCTCTAACAAATTATGCAGAAAAATCGTGTCAATGGCAAACATAAAGACACTTTTAATTGGCTCTATTAATAAGGATACAACAGGGTCATGACCTATAATTATAACATTTTTTAACTAACTGAAATAGAAAAAAAAACTTTTAACAATATTGAAATGAAATCACTAATTTAATAAAAATAAATTTTATAATTAGAATTTGTTCTGGTATGATTTACGTTGGCGCGATTATTATCCGATATGATAGGTTAATATTCTCACAGGACAGCGTCGTAAAAACAAAGGGACAAGCAAAGTCACGATAATGCACACAACTTATAATCGCAAGTTTGTGAGAAATGTCGTTTCGCTAATTATTCAACAAAGCTGTGAATTAATTGCACGTGGAATTAAATCAGTCAACGCCCGTTGTTGCTCCACTTTTAACTTCCAACTGCGCAAGGTCTTGCCTCTATCAAGGATATTTGTGTTAAACGGCGAATGATCATTTTCAAAATAAAAATTTCAAAATTAAACTTGTTGAATGAAAAATTAATATGTGTAACAAATATTGCAACGATGAAAAAACAGAACGTTGAAAACAATATGACAACGGAAAGAAAACGTTGTACAAAAAAAAATGGCGTATTTGTTATGCGGACAATGTTCTGTGGTGAAACGATCCAAAAAAAAACAGGTCATATGCATTGTCGAAAAAAAGAAGCATGAAGTCGATGCATGTACGGTCTTTTATTTTGTCTATGTCTCTCGGCGAGCCGTTTAACAGAAACCGTGTCAACAAAATTGCCACTTTTACCGGCCAATGAAAATGTGTCGGCTTGTCACTAATGCAATAACTTACCTCTAGTTTCAAAAATCGTTGAACAATATTTTGATCGACATTCTGATCCAGTTTTAAATTTCCTCCTTTGTATTTTTTTGCATTCTTTGCATCACGTCACTCTGCATGATGCAATGACTCTGTTATGAATACCGTATTACAAAGACTCACCTATGTTTTTTCCGTCCAATTCAAAAAACGTTATCGATTCAGATTTTAATTTTCGGTCACTTTGAATTATTCATTGAGTCTAATGTGAAACCAGTTGGGATAGTTTGAGATCCAATAGATTGGAATATTTAGACTTGAGTTGCAAAATTGAAGAACAAAAAATTAGAATCAATTTAATTTTGTCATCATTAATTAGATTAGAACCTGGTATAACGATTCATAATCATGTAACACATCACAAGACATTCGAGCACACATGTGTGATGTAAATGCATCATGCATGGTTGCAAAAATTACGTTTTGCTGAAAATAACGCGACTTTTACATAAGTATAAGAATCAAAGGGGAAGCCACCATCGAGGAAATCTCGGCTCGTAGGTGGAAATGCTCTTGGTATGTTACAAGTATGTCAGTGCATCACTCATTTTTCAAATGCGCGCGCACACACACACAACAATTTAATAACATTGCCATGCTCTAATGTTATGTAATTCGAAAGCGTACTTAATTTTCATACTTTTAAATACTATAATATCGTGATTTGGAATTGGCGGTGGTAATTAAAACATTAACACTATTCGCGCATTAGCGCAGTGATCGTCATAATTGATGTTGTATTAATTACCCTGCCCAGATAAAAATTTAACATTTCAGCGAAACATTGTTTCGTACACCTTCATTCAAATTTTTTGTTTTGGTGACGTCCATTCATTATTTCATCTTATTCACAAAATTTTAATCTATCAGGAGAAACAACAAAGAAATAAAATAAAATTTAATATGAGAAACAATGTTTCATTAGCACAAATAGATAATTTATATTTCTCACACGAATAAAACTTTAACGTCGGCTCGTTATTTTGACTCCTTTACGGCCGTAAATAACAAATTTTATGTTCTCTCTTTTGTACCGCACATTAAGATAATTTCTTTCAAATGAATCACATTACTGTATCCTTAAAGGGGATTTGAATTTAAACACGATCTTCTGCTCGGAAAAAGGCGCAATGATTTTGCAATAACGTCTTGAACTTAGTTAGACTTTTAAAAATCACCTTTATTTCCCATGCCCCTGGATGAAATGGCTTTATTAGAGTTGCGTGCGTGTTCTTCAACTCGCAAAAGTAAAAGCGTTAAGATGTTACTGTCAAGTTTGCTCTTGACGAGGCCAATATTTAACAGCTCACACTTCTCCGTTAATCTTACCGTTAAGCTCAAACAAGATTAGGCAAATTGAAAAAAAATAAAAAAAATTGAAAAGAGGTGTCAATTTTTTATCACAACAAATGTTAAAAAAAGTTTAAACATTAACATTACGTTCATAATGTTAAACAACATGTTTAATGTAAAAATGTATATGTTACAGAAAATTTGGCACCATCAGAGCTGAAGAAACTGCGAAATAAACAAAGGAAACAACGATTGAAGGCTGAGCTAGAAAGGCAGCAGGCTGCTCAAGCTCAGGAGAAGAGAGAACAACACAATAAATCGAGACAACAAACAGATCCCGATCTCGAACAGCCAACATTAGATGAACTGATTCCAGAAAAGTTAGAAAGGGTAAGTTGTATTCTAAACCCAGCGGTTTTATCTAAAAATGTGCTTAGGATATATTTGCAGTCCAAATTTAATTTTGCTTTGTTTTAAATTAATGTATAATTCATATAATTGCTCATTGTATCTGAGCAACTGTGGGAACTCAGTCTACAATTTTGTTTCTCCACCGAAGAAGAAAGCGGCGGCGCGGTTCCACAAAAAAACCAAGGAACATAGATTAAAACTTGGTTTCATTGGTTTATGTTTTAAACTGAACGGCAAGTGTTTTTATTCCTTTCAGGTCGAAGATCCTTTAGAACAAGCAATAAAGTTCCTGCTACCTCTTCAAGAGCTTGCTGCTGACAGAATAGAGACGCATCTTTTGGCGTTTGAAATTTATATCCGCAAAGGTATTGACTCAATTTGTTAAAATGCATTTTTCGTAAAAATAAATTATAGAATAATTATATAAACCTTTTTTTTTTTTTTTTAATGATAAAAATTTATTTATGAATTTTTATAATGCCAGTTTTTGAATCTATAAAAACGAAATATACATTGAAAAATTGCGTAAATGCAATTTCTGAGAGTAAACTCGTTAGGAATGTAAAATTACATGATCTTTTACATCTTGTCATGTAATAATTTGTTGAATTCAATGTAAGTTTATACATTTTGTTTGCAAAATAAAATAAGATTCGCAAACATTTGATTTTAATGAAAACATTATTACAGGTCGGACGTTAATGATGCTCCGGTCCATAAACCGTGCCCATCGTTTGGACGCAAATAATCCTGAGCTGCACAGCTGCTTGGTGCGTTTTCTGCGACACACGAGTGCATTGCCGCCAGAGGGCATCGTGGCCGAGGTGGTGAGCCGCCAATCGAACAGGATATTTTCGAGCACAAATGCGATGCAGCTTAACACCGAGTACCTAAAAAAGAACTCCAACTCTTTGCCCCATCTGTTGCAAGGAGCTCGCATGCTATACTTGTTGGACCCGAGCGCACAACAGCATGCAATCTCGCTGGTGACGAAGCTTGACGGCCTGGCGAACGTGTCGCTGGAGGCGTGCACGCGCGTGCTGCAGTGTCTTCAGGACAGCGATTTCGGTCACTGCGACTCCGGGACGATTCGTGAGTTCATCGAGAGGTGTCACCAGCGTTATCCGTACGCTAGTGCATTCCGTCTGCCCGACCCCGTGAACCACCAGAACAAAGAGAACTCGATCGCCAATTGATCGGCCTGTTGATCAATCGAACAACGTTACGCGTGTAATATATTTTAGATTGATTGATTGATGATTGATCGTTGCGCCGTCGAGATCCCGCGGCCTCTCCCATTTCGCGACTATTACAAAAAAGGGACTGTCCACAATCGTCCGCCAGGCGGCGCCACGCCAGCTCCTGTTTGTTGGATGTACTTTTTTTGTTATTTTGTTTCTCTCGATCGTTTCGCTCTGCTGAACATTTTGTTTGATTCTCCTTTTTAATTTAGATTAATAAGATTAATTCATTTCGTTACGATTTTATTTTTTTTTTCTTATAAAGAAAAAAAAGGAAAGTTGTTTTAACTCCAAACTAACCGTAGAGTCCAATCTCCGGTATTCATAATCTAGTAACGAAAGTTGGCAAAACTTTTTCTATTCGTCTCCAGTTTTAAAACTAATTTTGAGTTTCAAAATTTTGTAATGAAAGAAAATGTTTAACAGAGAGATACTTAGTGCATTCAATCACATCGCTTAATATGGTTCTGAACACACCGAAAAAAAAATGCATTAGCCTCTCAAAATAAATTTTATGTAAATATCTTAATTCAACGGATGCCACTGAATTAGCGCACTAGTGTTGCGATGAGCGTCGTCCGATTTCAGAATAGCGACGGTGACACTGATTTCAAAACCTATCTGAAAACCGAACATCTAATCAAACGATAGCATAAGACATACGGATCAAAGTCTGACAACTGTTTGTATCCTAATAATAATGAATTCGCAAACTCGAGATATCGTCGTTGGTGCTCGGAATCACAATTGAAAACAACATTCAGCTATTTGTCTGGCATTTGGTTTATTACCGAACGTTTTGATACTTCAATATTGTGTATTTTATTTCTTTTTATAAAAGCAAGAAACAAAACAAAACAAATTTGTATGGATATCGCAATAAAACTGTATCGGTGTCGTTGAACAAATTGATTTTAAGGTGATTATTATACAGCGCGCTAGTGTCACGAATTATGCATCCCCCTCCATTAACCAACGTTTCAATATTTCATTGGAAACAAAAATAATAGTAATTAACTTAAATATGAATAGATGGACGTTTTTAAAAACGACTGCGGATATCGAACGTCGTTATTCGATGGATTACCAAAAGTTTTAATAAATTCAAAAAACCTCGGCATATCACAGCGATCAGTTTATATTTTTTTTAATTCCCACTGATGTACCAGCGCGATCTCATTAAATAAGCAATTGTCAAGTCATTAAATAAGGCAGTTGAATATATTTATTAATATATTCGATTCAATAAATTCAATAAATTGTGTTCGGATAAATTTTCATCATTTTCTCATCAACAGTCCTCAAAATGTTTTGTAGAAAGGATAAAGGGAATCAAACAATTTTAAATATATCTTTGGTGTTTATTTGAATATTATTATAATTAAACAAATTTCCTTTCTTTAAACAATTGTTTTTTTTTTCTTTTACGTATATTATCATATCTTCATAGTGTAGCGGAATCAAACAACAGTTTATGTACCCAATAAGACATTCTCCATCCCATTGGCTACATTAGGATGTTAGCTTTTGTTATTATTGGAAAGTTTATAATGAATTTTTTGACCTTTTCGTCACTTTTTGTAGAGTCTTTTTTTTTATCATGTTGTCCAAAAAACTTATTAACGAAAATTTGAATTTGCTTTATGACTGATGCATTACTTGTAGTTTCTGAAAATTAAGCCTATCTTCATCTTTAACAGCATCAAACACTTTTGTGGAAGTTGCTTCATCGTCTCTAGAGCCATTAGAATAACCATATACAATTAATTTAACCCATTAAGTCTTGAACGGACAGATTTGACCGATAATTTCCATCAGCGTCCATAATTTCCATGAAAATTGGTGTGGAAAAAAATTTAAACTCATGTCTTATGTAAAATTTCATTTACTTTCAGTTCCTGTTATTGAAATTTGTCAAAACTTAGTTTCACAAAAGTTACGACTTCTTAGTTACAAACAAAAACCTCTTGTTTTAAAATCCAAAAATATTGCGTCCATTGATCCTAAGAGATAATGTATGTATATGCAATTTTTTTCAAGGGCAGTGTTTAATATTGCCGCTCAAAAGATTAAATTTCACCTTTTTCGTATTTATTCAAAAATAATAGTTTTGATTAATACATTTTACTTACCGTACTTTTTTACATGAGTTTTTTTCAGCTATGATACTAAATTTTCATAAATTTCATCTCAGCATGGCACACTATGTGTGTCATGCGTATGTGATCACAAATTTTTATTGTAAAATTTTGTATTATATATTTTAAATTGTAAAAACTGAATGTCTGCCATTAACACAATAAAATTTTTAACCATATAATTTTTTACATTCTAATACAGACGGAGAGTCTGTACGGGCCCAAAGAAATTCATCGTCAATTTTTTTTCATCATTTACAATACAAGCTCCTATTTGAGTATGTGGATCCTTGCTTCTTATCACTGACAAGGAAGCAATCGCCATGAAATATATATCCCAATCATTTATTTCATCTTAATCTGAACAAAATCTGTGCACAGGTATACAAAAAATGTACTTAAATTTTACACATTTTATTGCTTTACATATTTTTATTCAACTTCAAATTATGTAATAACATAATTTGAGAGCATGCACAAATAAGCATATCCAAAAACTAAAGAAAAAATAATCATACCGATCAGGATGAGATTGAAAGATCATTAGTTTTTTTTAATGTACCAAAGAATGCAACTAAATTAATGCACAAATGACGCACTACTAAATTGACACTTTCAGAATACTGCGACAGTGGATCTACATATAATACATTATCCTTTTATATTTTTAAAACTGAATCGATTACATACACATCAGAAATATACTGTGTGCCATTAACAATAAAATGCATTCGCAATTTTAAAAGATAACGATAAT
Organism: Trissolcus japonicus; assembly: GCA_030522925.1. NCBI lineage: Eukaryota > Metazoa > Arthropoda > Insecta > Hymenoptera > Scelionidae > Trissolcus > Trissolcus japonicus. The sequence goes on along the minus strand of JAPYZS010000567.1, from coordinate 32,233 downwards.
GTATCAAACAGATTAAATAATCGGTGTAGGAAACGACCTGCTAACAAAAAATAAAGAAAACAAGACTCATGAAATAGTCCAAATTTTTAAAAGATATCAAGTAAAACGTTCAATCACAATATATGTGACATGGGAAGGGGACAATTCAAAATGTGACAACGTTTTTCGGCATCGACTTTAAAATGAATGAAAAAATTGCATATAATCTTATATACAATGTAATTACTTATTTCTTTGCTCTATTTAATTGATAAAATTTTGTACAGTTGATGTGGATGACTGGAACCAATGTCTTCACTCTTCTTACGCAACATTAACCCTTTTCACTCTGAACCTCGAAGAAGTTATCGCAGAGGCAAGATATTAATATTCTTTTATAAGTAAACATAAAAAATGCAGAAATCATTAAATTGAAAAACAATTTGATAAAATTTTTGTGTTTGTGTATGTTTTTTTATTAAAATTTTCAAGAAGTAATGATCACATTTATTTAAGGAGAGGAATAAATAATGTTTCAACCGTATCTAAAAATCATCGTATCAGGTGCAAATTCATATCCTTATATTTTTTTGCACGTCTAAGAACATAAGCTATGTGCCATAACACGTTTTTGCTTCAAAAAATTTTTAATGAAATGACTATACATTCTAACCATAATGTTTTATCTTTCAAAAAAGAATCTTCTTTTATTTCCCAAATAATATATCATTTAATTTTCTTAAAATATTCATTGTAATGAATTTATATACACAAAAATGTACACGGTCCTTAATATACATACAAGAATTATTAAAATTGTAGAAGGCATATGTTGACTATCGCAGACTTTTTAATACATAACTTAAATATCTTATCTTTGTTACTTTCATCTTAATGAGGTAAGACAGTTTCAAATCTGTATTCAATTTCATATCGGTATCAAAAATTATCATGGAAAATCACTCTTTCTGTGGTGTAGGCGGCAACTGGCTCATTTCATTCCAATTGATACCGGTAAAGTCAATTGTGATTTTTTCACTTTTTGGGATGTATTGCCTGTAAATAAAACAAGACTTATTTATGATACGCTATACAGGCAAGAAAGCTTTCTAAATTTTGTAGGTAATATCTGTACTGTAATATGCGTACCTATACGTAACATTAGCAGCGTCAAACATTCGTTTCGAAGCAATTGCCTGAATCTTTTGACAATTTTTGTCAGACATATATAAAACTAATTTGATTCCTGACTGGATAATAACTTTGGCACATTCGTTGCAAGGAAACAGTCCCACATAAAGGGTACATCCTTGCACATTTTGTGAATTTTTGTTAAGTATGGCGTTCACCTCAGCATGGCACACTAAAAAAGTTAAGCGAAAATTTGAATTATAAAATGAGCTCACGAAAACCGTAAGGAAATAATTTGTTACATGTGTCAATCTGTTAGTTGTAAGTACCGTATAAATATTTTGAGTCTAGAGGATCCGGAGTATTTTTTTCCCAAGGAAAATCATCGTCGCTGCAGCCTCTAGGCATTCCATTGTACCCTATACCGACGATTCTTTTTTCATCATTCACAATACAAGCTCCAACTTGGGTACACGGATCCTTGCTTCGCATCGCTGACAAAAAAGCTACACCCATAAAATATTCATCCCAATCCAAACAAGATCTTTTCCTACTGACATTGCTGAAATTCAAACCATCAGTTTTTAACTCAAAAATTATTAAATTATAATTATGCATTCGCCATTTTTAAAGTTGATAAATTTTTATTACTTTGACATTATTCTAATAAAATTTAAGATTCATAAATCAACTAACGATATATATATATATATATACCTATAATGAGGTTATATGGAAAAACATATTCTAAAAACATACCGTTTTGAGGATTCCACATTTGCATTCACGTTATCCAATTTCATTGCTTCCAATTGTTTGGTTTCATTTTCCAAATTCATCATTTTTAAAATTCGTTTATGCTTAAAAATTATGGATGAACTTTTTTGTAATGAGAAATGTTGTCTTCCTCGTATATCTGATATTTCTCCTGAGAAAGACTAAAACTTTTCTCGTTTTGTGCTACTCTGTTGACTTCTGAACATACCTGTTATGCAAGCAGCATTCAATAGTGTGTTGTTTTCTCCTGAGCATACAAATAAGTTAAGTTTTAGTATATTAGTGATACATCAAAATACAAGTATGTCACCATCAGAGTGTGTGATTTTCATTACAACTTTTGAAAGACCTTCTGAATTATTTATCACGATGTATAACATTTTCAAATATTTAACTTTTCAAACAAATAAAATAATAATTAATAACATTGATTAATTAAAAAATCGTGTAACAAAACATTATACAAATTAATATATCAATATAATATGTTTATACTGCCACATACAATATTTGATAAATTAAAATAGCTAATAAAAAAAACAATTTGATAAAATAATCGACCAATAATAAACAATATTTGAACATTGTTGGAAACATTATTGGAAGTTGAATTCTTATTGCATACATTTTATTATCTTTCTTACCATCGTCCCTTCCTTATCCCTACGACTAAATAAAAAAGGATACCTAGCGAAGAAAAAGAGAAAGGATCTTACGATATAAGTTCAGTGACTATAGTATTTGTATTCAATGGCTGCATTCAATAGAATCACATATTACATACGGAAAACACTAAATATCAAATAAGTCTATGTAGTCATTTAGAAAAGTCCAGATTTTAATAAAAAATCCAAAAGGACTCTTGCAAAACACTTATTTTATCTTGAAAAGTACTTGAAAAGTGTTGAAAATTGTGTTAAAAGAAGATAATTGTTGTAATTGATATAGTTGATATAGTTGTGCGTTGCTTGTAAGGATTCCACACCATGCTTTGTGTTCAGACGATCGATTTATGAATAATAATCGGGGCCATAAATTGGCAGGTTTGCTGAATTAATTGTTATGGTACATTGACGATATTAAAAAAACGGTTTCAATGGTGACGTGCTCGCCAGGATTTGTGTACTTCGTTGGCGACAACAAACAAAAGACGCTCGATAAAATAGAGCCGACAATGGAATCTAAAACTAAGTATGTCTTTTGATTGATCAGCATTGCACAACAATCACTATGTAATTATTCTTCGGTCTGTTTATTTTTTTTTTCTTTTTTTTTTCAATCGAATATCCATAGATACGAAATATCCAAGTGAAACTTGTCAAAAACTATTTTTGCATATACACGTACTCTGTTGTAAAATGATGGACTAATCATTCAGGAATGTATGACATTTTGTCCAAAATTTTTGGTGTTCTAATTGCTATATCAGATTGAATTATTTCAGGATTCCTAGATTTTGGAATTTATTTAGAAAACCGGGAAACAATGACAAAACTAAGTAAGTTTTTTTTCGTTGACAATCAAAATTGTTTTTGGCATGCGTTTTTGTATTGTGATTGTGTCCTAATTCATTTTAAATAAAAAAAATTCAAATCCAGTTTTATACTTGCATGTGAAAGATTCTGAAATCATGCACCAGCTCTCATCAATTTGAATATTTTGCAGTCAGTTCATTTTTACTGAAAGGTTTATCGAGATGTTTCTTACTGTAACTACAAATTTATTTTGAGTCGTAATTATTTTATTTATTTTTGAGTAATCGACAACTGGTTTTCTGAAATTTATACACTTGTATATTATGTTTTTCATTTAATTCTTTTGATTTATTTCTTTTTTACCCGTTCGAATGAAAAAAAATTGTAAAACAAATGGATTTAGAAATCACATTGAGGGGGGGGGGGCGTCGCTCTAATACGCTTCTTGGATTTGCCCTTGGTCCGACTGAATAAATCATCGTTTCAGAGAACAACCTGCAAAACAACCAAATAATCCAAATGCGACTACAAATAATCCAACAACACCGCCAGAACCGACAAGTAACAAAAAAGCTTGCTGGAGAAGAGTGCCTCCCTGTTTAGCATTTATAGCTGCCTTTTCGACTGCCATGGTTTTACTTCTTGTTTGGAGCCAAGCAGCTGCGTTAAGGTAAATAAATAAAATTAATGAAACGAAAATTGACAGCATCAAAAATATATACCATTCTTTTAAATACCTTGCATTTTTTTATTTCAGACGTCAAGCTTTCGATGTGAATTTAACCAAAGACTATATATTAGCTAACATTTCCATGGATAATGCTCAACTTATCCAGTACATGCGAGAGATTTTACTAGTTAAAACTACGAATAAAACCTCAGTAAATGTGACTCAATCATGGGAGGAGAAGATTGTTGCTGAAATGAATCAAAATAAAAAAGACGGCGTCTATCTGGAATACCTGAGTCGGGTAAATATTCCATTTTTAATAGCATATCCGTGAGTGGTAAAAGTTTTTTTTTTAATAAAATTCAGTTAGGCGCATAATAAAAATAACTTTTTTAGACTGGTGAATCATCGACAACAGCTTGGCTCGATACACATTTGAATTGGACCGGTGTAATTGTTATAACTGATCCAAAAACTTTTTCTGAAGCTCAAAAAATACCAAGGAACCCGAAAACACGATTGCTTCAAGCTTGCTTAAGTACAGATACTGAAACTAAAGAGGTGTGTAAACGATACCTCAAATTAAAAAAAAAAAAAAAAAAAAAAAAGAACACACACTAACAATGAGGTATTTTTATGTTTCATTTAGTACATACATTAATTTAACATTTGTTTACAGATCAGATTGCCACAGGAGTCAGAGGTGCAAGTAACAAAATTAGCTGAAACACCAAATAGTCTACCAGATGATAGTCTACTAGCACGGATAATGAGCTTTCCTTTATACAGTGTTTTACTTGCTCAGAACACCACTAATCTAGACTACTTAAGTTTAGACGTTCAAGATCTTACAGATTTGCAAGTAAGTATTAGTGTCATGTTGCAATTAGCATCCAGATAACAGAGAATTGATAATTGATAAACTACCAAAAAAATATGCTGATAAGCAAAACGCGTACTTCAGTGCAACATTTTAAAATCTAAATATAAGTCGTGTAACAAGGAGATTTATTTTTGTGTAAGTGGGAGGGGGGGGGGTCAAAACAGATTGAAACTGGTAAATAAAAATGACTCGAAATAATTAATAACGAGAGGCGAACAAACTCGCCAACACTTTCCTAGATTGTGAAGAAGGATTTTTTTCTCATGTTTCCATTTTTTCAGAAGTGATGATTCAAACAAGAATTATTAGATATTAGACAAGGATTAGTAAAAAGCTTTTTACATTTAAAAGTGTTGCAAAAATTTTCGTTTGATAGTAAAAAAATGACATAAAATGCAAAATATCATTTTGCTGACTTCTAAATAGGGGAAAATGGTAGCATTTAACAATGTGAAAAAGTCAAGCGCTATTATATAACTTATTATTCTTAGAAGTCACGTTACGCCATATGCTTTCTGAAAACAGTCGCATCATTATTTTGTTCTTATCAACAAGATATTAATATTTTTTATTTCGTTTTCAATTTGTTTCAGGTACTTGATACAATACCGTGGGATAAAGTGAAAATATCCATAATATTCATACACCTGAATGGACATCATAACGAGGTTAACAAAAAGAATGTGATTGAAAAACTCTCTAATCATAGTTACAAATTCTTCTCACCGGATTCGAATAAACTTATTTTTCATTACAATAGGCAGCCTAAGACTAAACACGCTAGCATGTAGGATTATTTATTACCATTTTTTTTTAATTTTGTACTCATCTTGTCTTATTAACATAAGGAATCAAGAAATTCGTTGATGCTCGAATTTCAGATCTCAGTAATTAAGTCTAATAAAATAGAAGCGCCCGAAAAAATTATAAATTGAAAAATAATAATTTCATGCTAACTTTACGATACCTTCATTGCCTTATAATGAAATTAAAGAAGCATATTCTTGTTAGAATATTTTTATAGGGTCACAATCTATTTTTTGACGGTGTAATTTTTTTGGGACGGATGCTTAAATATTATATACTAATCTTCCGATTATTTCATTGCAAATTTCGTGGAGGAATTGATATATTCAGTATTTTTTATATTGATTAAATTAAATGAACGCCTATTTTTAGGACGATATTTAAACATTGATTTCATTTAAAGATAAGAAATATTTTTTTCGTTTGTGAAAATAAATGTTTGAGAAGAAGTTGTATACCGATCGCTGCTATTTCTATAAATTACTATATTACAATGGAATGACTTCTAATTTGTCATTGTCAAATTTCATTGTTATCATTTCCTTTACATCTCATCAGATGTTTGGAACTTGAATAAAATCATTTGAAATTTAACAAAGTGGATTAAAAGACGCGAACAAATTTTTGTGTGTTGAGCATTTTCATGACTAACTGATGGTTTGACACCTCCGTCCATTTCATCTTATTATTGAATTCAAGCGAGGTGAATATAAATACTCAAATTTGTAAGAATGATCTAAAACTAAGAGATCGATTCTCAAATTATTCCATAATGCCTTACACGAGTGGTTGAAATAAAAGTATTTGTAATAAAATTTATACTTTTATACTTTGTATCAATTAAAAGCACAAAAATGTAAACAATTGAAAGTAAAATGAAATATAACTGAAATTTTTTAAACAAGATATTGCAAGCATGCATGTAATGAATTTGTTCAATCGATAAGAGATTCGTATACGTAGAAATATTTATTTTTTGTATTGTATCATATCAACCGCATTTTAAGATTTATTTATTTAAAAAAAGAATAGTGTTACTTTTTATCTATCTACAGTATGACATCTTATGTATTATGTTGACGAATTTTAAACCTTATAAGACTGAATATAACTTTGATTTTGAATAATTATGATTGCATTAACACTAAATTTGTGCTACTATAATTGATTAAAAGAAATTAAATTATTTAGCGCCATAAAACATCATTATTTAATTTCAAAATGATTGTCAATTTATTTCTATAGCTTTCTTCAAGTCAAACCAACGATTAATATGTGATAACAGGTATTCTCTCGAATTTGCGTATTCTTATATGATTATTTCCGAGATTTTGTTCTTATTATAAATTAATGAATAAGTTCGTTCTCTGTAAGTTTTGTATTTTCATAAACCATAGAATTGTTAACATGACTAATGCTGTGATTGCAATATATGCATTTTAAATTCTTAAAATTCATTTGATTATATTTTTTTTAAAAAATAAGCATAACCGTATTGTATTTTTCTTCAATTGTAAGAAATAATTGAAATAAAATTTTTTCATTCCTTCAAAACCTGTCTATTGATATTAACACATTTTATTTAAAAAATCCACTGGATAAACAAATTTAGAATCATTTATCCAAAAACTTTTTGTATTATTTATCACTTAATATTGAATATTGTATTAGTAATCATATCAAATAAATATTTTTCCAATTTATCACATTGTTGTAAGATGAGAATTTATCAACTAATAGTTGATCGAGCCTCTTGTTCATTCATTTAAACATGAACTTTTCCTCTTGGATTATCTTAGGTCCGCAGAAAAGTTGATTAATGCCCTCAGTTAGTTTAATAGTGAACAACGGCAAAGACCAAAGAAGATTTTTTTGACAGGACACATTAGCCACAAATTCCCATAAGTCTGTTTTTCAAAGGAAATCCGATAAAGATGGATAGTTACGCGTGGTACCAATTAGGTGAGTAAATTGTCTCTTTTCGATTTTTAGCTTGATACATTTTATTTAGGCAGTGGCTATTCGCACCCAGTCCGTACACAGTAGAAGCCGAATTCTGCTTTATTTTTGTTATTGTTTCGCACGGACTGAGTGCGAATAGTCACAGCCAATTATTTTTATCATTATTGTTATTGTCACTATTATTATATTATAATTATTTTATTAATAATTTATAAATACTAAAAACTAAGAGTTGGTCATCTTTTCCACGCGTTTCAATGACAACGTAAATATCAACCTGAATTCTTTTCCCACTTATACCAATATTTTGATATTATACGCTCATTGGAGATTAAAAGTTAAATGTTTTATCTTCTGTTAAGTTGAACAAACATAAAATGTTTTCCGTACTCAATTATGAAATTTGATTTTCATTAAACGCCCAGTTGAAACAATTTTCCATCAGTTCAAATGTCAATGATTGTGCCTCAGAGCGACACTGGATTCGACTTTGTAAACTTTTTTCCTCGACTTATTTTATCTTTGGTCGATGATAAAATTCATTAGCCAGTAGATGTTCCATTTTTACAATAATAAATGTTTCTTAAATTTTGTTTATCTGTTTCTCAATTTTTTTCCAGGATTGTTAACTTTATCAACTGGAATCGAAAAAATGATTACAGGTATTTTTTTATTTTATCATATGAACTTTTTTAATTGACTAATTTTGCTTTTACAATTGTATTTTTTTTTTTCAGAAAGATCGATCCAGGTTAAAGAAATGACAAAAATCATCAAAGGTAGCTTTCTATACAATTCCTTACTTAATTGAACAGTTCCACAAAATGATAACTTGTTATAATAATTGAAGATGTAATTTTTCTGAATAATTAAAAAGAAACTTTCTTGTTTCTATAAGAAAATGGATTTAATATTTCATCTTAGAAAAAATGAAATGTTTCTGAAATAATGATGACCTATTTTCAATCATTTTTACACATCCTTCCTAAAATCATGAGCAATGAAAATTGTGCGAATAATTTTTCAGACGCAAGAAGTAGCATTCAATAAATAATTTCCCATAAGATAACAGATAACTTCGATTATTGATAATGTGATCAGATAGTAAATGGCTGATATACCAAGATGCTCAAGTTGATTTGTTCACTTCAGAAGTGGACATTTAGTTGTATCGTAAATTTTGATTTGATAACTACTGTTGCAATATGCCGTATGACTTAAACCCAAGTAGGGATTCCTCTTGAAATCGGATTTTTAGTGAATATTTTTAGTTGACATTCTCCATAGCGCAAAGAGATCGTTTCCAAAGATCAAAGATGGAATCAAAAATGGAAGGAATTGGAATGCTTAGTGAAGTTCCAGTGAAAAATGATGGACGCAAATTATGGCAGTATATCTCCGCCATCTCAGGTAATCGACACATCAAAAGTCCAACTGGTTTTAAGTCAAATTCAAATTCATCCAAGTTACTTATGTGCCTGTTTACAAATTGCTTCATTTTCTTCAAAAATTAAATCCATCGAAAAATCATAATGAGGTACAGAAAAAAAATCCATCGCAATTTATTCAGTCAAAGAATTGTTCTGCAAAAATTTGTTGAGATGAAAATTGTGCAATTTGAATGTTTAGCATCAATCCTGGCGATCGGTGTTGGAACAGCTCTAGCCTGGACATCTCCAGTCCTGCCCAAACTAAGCAAAGAAGATTCATTTTTACCCATAACATCAGAGGAAGGATCCTGGATCGGTTCTCTGTGTGCAATTGGAGCAGTGATAGGTGCCCTGCCGTCAGGGGCCATAGCTGACAAATACGGTCGCAAAAAAGTCCTTCTCTTGCTCTCGGTTCCATTTTTATTATCATGGTTGCTGATAGTGTTCGCGACCTCGGTTTGGGTTTTGTACGTCGCTCGGGTGATCGTCGGGATCGGCGTTGGGGCAGCCTGTGTTTTGGTTCCAACATACATCTCTGAGATTGCCGAAATTTCAGCTCGAGGGAGTCTCGGCGCTATGTTTCAGCTCTTTTTGACCATTGGTATTGTGATTGGTTTTGCCGTCGGCGCTCTCGTCGGGTATACCGCATTTGCCATCATCTGTGCCTCGATCGAGGTCGTTTATGTCCTCTGCTTCTATTGGATGCCTGAGTCTCCTGTCTGGTTGATGGTACGCATTTTACAAAATTAAAAATTGTTTGATGAAAAACTAAATAATACAATTAAAATAATAATGTCATTATTAATTGTGTAATGGGAACAAAAGGGACAAAGACGGAAAATGCAGGCATCTACTGCCCTGGAGTTACTGCGAGGCGATGAATATGATGTGAATCGAGAACTCAGCATAATGCAAAAAGAAGCAGAAACCAGTAGCTCGAAACAAACTTCCGTGATCGATCTGGTGAAGACGAGAGCTGCGAGGAAAGCTCTGATCGCATCCCTAGGTGGAATGATTTTTCAGCAGTTGTCTGGAGTGAACGCTGTTGTATTTTACACGGTCATTATCTTTCAAGCTGCAGGAAGTACCATCAATCCGGATATTGCTGCGGTTTCTGTGGCTCTTGTACAAGTAAGTAAAGTCTATATGAAAATCAAAAATAATCATTCAGCCAATTTAATATATACAAACATTAATTTAATTTGGAGCATGCATGTTGGAGGCGCGTGTTTTCATGATTCCAAACATTACTCAACGAGTTTATCAAATTTCAATTTGACACATAAATTTAGTATTCTGTTAACAAAATTCTGATGACTATGAATCCTACAGAGTCATAGCGATTTTCCATACCTTAACTCATCGTGCCTGATAAGTCGCGAATCGTCTCGGTGTGAGGAGCGTGGGAAAATACGTGTTTGTGTTAGTGGCGCCACTGTAAAAGCATTCGGCGTGAGCGCGATCTGTGTGTTTGTGTGGTGTTGGTGACGTTAGGAGAGGATACTCTATCCGACACCATGAATTAACATAATGGGATACATTTGGACCCCAAATCTCAAATGACGATTTTTGGACAAAAAAGACTTTATTTTTTTTTTTTTTTTTTATAACAAAAACACAAAAAATATAGAAAATTGGCATTTTTGGTAACAAATGTTGGGGTCCATATGGACCCCGTTATGATTTTGTAGGGTTTATTTGCTCACAATAATAAAATTAATTTTCTCTATTAGACCTCTATAATATAATTATATTAAAAATTAAATAACTCTTTTGACATTTAACCGCGAGTTAACTGAAATTTTGGGATTAGTTTGGAGCGTATCATGAATAATGTAATACAATAATGGAGCAAAGGTGGAATATTTTGGAAAATTGCATGTCCCACATTAAAATTTGTTAAGAGACCCCCCTCGAATCTTTAATCTGCAGTTATCAATGCCAATTATTTGATATAATAATTTTTCTCTCGCAGGCTGTAATGTCAGGTGCCGCGGCAGTGATAGTAGATAAGGCCGGTAGAAAACCACTGCTAATGTTCTCGTCAGCTCTCATGTCAATTAGTTTAATAGCTCTTGGATATTACTTTAAGGTAAAGGACGGTGGAAATGACGTTTCAAGTTTGGGGTGGCTCCCATTAACTTCACTTGTTGTTTATATGATTGCGTTCTCCGTAGGGTAAGATTTCAAACATTATTTTCAAGTCATCATTTTATTAATAATAATATGAAAAATTGAGGAACTTTTAAAATGTTGTCCTCTTTATTTTGCAGCCTCGGTCCCATCCCTTGGATGTTGATGGGAGAATTGTTCACAGTAGACCTCAAAGGCACTGCATCAGCCGTCGCAGTCATGTTCAACTGGTTCTTAGTATTTTTCGTGACAAAATCCTTTCCTTCTATGAAAGAATCTCTCGGCGCAGCAATTACCTTCTGGATATTCGCTGGTATAATGGTCGTTGCAACTATTTTCACTTTGATATTTATACCGGAAACCAAAGGCAAAAGTACACAAACAATCCAAAATGAATTGAATGGCATTTCATAGTCACTTCTAATGATATTAAAATAAAGGTCTAAAAAAATAATAGCTGCTCTTATTTCTTATTTATCTTACCTTGTTTTGTATATTCTGAAAAAATAGCTGTTAAACTTAAATTTCAGCGGAACGTTATGGAATTCTGTTAACAATCCACGGCAATTTTCCAGACTTTTTGAACGATCTGTAGTCGTAGAGAAATTTTCCCAGCACAAAAATTATTGTCACTCCGAGTATGATGTTAAGGATATCCAGAGGATAAATCCAGTAATCTCCAGGCGATACGCATATCTCAGTGCGAGTAAGATCTCGAATCTAAGAAAGTATCGTGTAATTTGAGCAAATTATAAACCACCCAGGTTTCTTCCGGATTTTTAATTACCTGCTTATCAGAGTTTTTATCATCTTCAGAAGATGCACACTTCACGTCATTAATGTCTTTTACAAGTTTGGGATAACGAATCAGTAGTTCCTAAAGATGTAATCAACATTTTGTCATGACTAATTTATCATATTTTTATTTATTAAACAAACATTTTTTATTACTCATTCAGTTTTCAATTAGGAAAAGCATTAGCAACCTGAAATGCAGGTGTAAACGAGCAGTCACATGTCCAAGGATTATTTCCTAAATATAAACTTACTGCATTTGTACTGTGCTGCAAAACTGATTCTAATGCATATGTTGGCAACTGAAAAAAGCCTCATATTTATCTCAAAAATTTACTTATGCTATTTTTTTTTTAATGTTTACAAACTTACAGCAGTTAATTTGTTATCCCGCAGGCTAAGTAAACGAAAGTGTTCAAGCCAGTATGTTCCATCGATATCTGAAATCGATTCGATCAAATTGTCATCCAAATAGATATCCAAAATTCGTTTGTAATAAGGATTAGTTTTCAGTGGTGACAAATCTGATATCTGAAAAACAAATAAATATTATTCATATTTATTATATCGAACAAAATTCTAAAAAAAGTGTCTACAATTTCTTCTTTTCTGTGATACCTGATTTCCAACAAGATACAATGCAGAGATATTTGCTGGCAAAAACGATGGCATTTCCGTGAGGTGACGATGGCTGCAGTTCATCAGTGCAAAAGCCATGAGTTGTCGCTGAGTTTGCCTTCCTGTTCTGCCAACCACATAAGTCAACTGACATTCGCAAACACTTTTTTCGCATTCTTGTTTCAGTGACTGAAATTCAACAAATTATTCATTTTTACATTATTTTAACCACAAAAATAATTTTTTACAGACCTTTATAACTTCCAAGACTGGAATCAAAGGTCGTCCTTCGTGTGGATCAAAGCAATCAAGTTTGGGCTTGTCTACCACTTTACTTGCTAAAGATCCATTTTGAGATTCTAATATCCATTCCATAGATAAATCGCACCTCCAATTGTTACCTAAATAAAAAAAAATCAATTACCAAATCTTGATTTTCCTTACATTTTTCATATAACTTTCATTTTAACTTACCGTATAGGTAAACTTTTTCTAAAGAAGAAGAATTCACATCAAACGGAGTAATACTGTTAAGAGTGTTGTTTCGGAGATCAATCTCCTTCAACGATGACAATTTTGAAAAGCAATTCGTCGGGATTTTTCCAAGCTTTGTATTTACGATTTCTATTTTCTGTAAAAAAAATTGTCGGATTACTTTTCGTATTTGATTTCCCGTATAATTTCTAAACATGAAAAATAATAGGAATCGTATGGAAAAGTGGAACGTCAATATTCTAGGAGTGATGATAATTTGCTTCAAAAAAGTAGGCGGAATCTTAGTAGGTAAATGAAAACCATTCTTTGGTAGAACGAAAAACATTCTTCGAAAAATAAAGCAATTTTCTTATGGTTATTTTTAATAGTTTAGTTCGTGAAAAACTTTAACTCTTATTAGAAACGGAAAAAGAGATATTTTTAATATTTAAGCGGAGAATTATTTGAAATTGTTTTTACAGGAATTTTTTCGTTCCTCAAAAGTAATTTTCATTCCACTTTTCCATACGATTCCTATTATTTTTTAGTTCTAAGAGACGTATGGATAACTTTTATGACCTGATTTAAAAGTATATAATCATTGTTTAGTAATTTGATAAAAAAATCGGCACCTCGAGATATTTTGATGTTTCTGCTGGAAAAGGCTGAAGAGTGGTTAAATTACTGTAAGCTATCGTTAACTGTTTTAAATTTGGAAATTTTTGAAGCAACAGTTTTGGGTTGAGAGTGGATTCAGATAAATGACAAAGTACCAGTATTTTAACATTTGGCCTAAAATAAAAAAACAAAATGTTTAATTTGAAACAATGAAATTATAATGTTATGAAATTCATTTTTAAATAACAGTTCCCATCGTACCCTTTAGACCATTTATTGTGTGTACCATTTTTACATAATAGAAAGTTCGCACTATTGTCGAAATAACAAGAATTTAATTTTTTGAATTCTTGAAATCTGCAGAAATTTGAGTAACGCGTTTCTGCTTCACATATTTTCACAATTGTTATAATTGAAAATCTGAAAAATGGTTAAATAGTTGTTATTTTTATGAAAACGAAAATCTACATAATTTTCAGCTGAATGGAATAATTTCTGCTAGCTTGCATAATAGTGCTAAAGAATCTAAATTTTTGAGTCAATAAATTCTTTGTAAGATGGATGAATCTTAATTGTCCTGAAAAATTAATTTACATTTAAAAGCAGATAAAAAAATTTATTTCCCTAAATTATACAAAATTTTAATGTCTAATTTTTTTCAATTTATTTTTACTGATGAATTTAATAAACAGTAATTTGTGGGATGCAGTTTTTGTAAGAACTTACAAAGTTGTCGATACTGTTAATAACTTCATGTTAATCCAAAATTCTTCATGAGTTTGATGAATTTGTAATTTGTGGATTCTGCAGATATTTTTTCATTTTCATTAACAAACAAGACAAAACAACGTAACGCTGAGTTTAAAAGTTGTTAGCGGAGTGATGTTTGAACGTTAACTGAATGATGGCAAGTAGATACCTGAAATGTCGTGTATAATATTCACTGCTACATATCGTTTTAATCTTTAACAAATGAGTACAAGTGTTTCGGAAAGAATTAAACATAATTAAATTGATTTTTTTTTTTTTTGGTACTTAGAAATGAATCAAAGAGTCAAACATTGTTAAACACTTGTTATGTTATATCAAATACGAGAAACTGCAACATTATGTAAACTGTTTATTTGCTTTTATTGTTTACCAAATTCATTGTCGATTGAATTTCATCTCATTTCCTTACATAGTCGTAGTCTTAAAAATAGTCTCATGTAAAACAAATACAAAAATTAAGAAACATTTCCACAAGAATTTTTATATAAAATGTATAAACCTTATTCGGTGAAGTTGAATAATTTTTCATTATTACATTTGCGCATATTTGTTGCAATACATTTAATGTTACAAAAGAATAAAAATAATATTTTTCATTGATTTGAAATATCAGTCAAGCTCGAACTAAATGAAAGTGAGAATTGTTTTGGTTTGGTTGAGACTCCATACATTGGTGTTTTCATATTCTTGGATGATTTCATGAACTTCAACCGGATTGAAGCCTCTGGTTTGAGCACGCTCTAGAATGTCATGGACTCGAATACTTGAACGATTGCCCCCTATTTCCTTGATGAGATTGAACAGACGAGTAGCTGTGCGATTTCGGTTGAAATGTTCATCCGGTTGGTTGATGGAGGATTTTGATGCTTCTATCAATCTGTTTGCTTCTTCGATGTCTTTCCTGTCGACTTCATTCACTAGTCGAAGTTTAGCCAGAGCGGTCGCCAATCTCAGAACAGCCAACAAATTACGAGGTGATGTAAAAACTTTGTTTTCGCCTTTTTGGCCTTTCTCAGGTCGATATTTCTTTCGCACTTCTACATACGAATCTGAAATTTAAGATCATTGATCATTGATCTTCAATTCTCTATTGAAATAATTCTCTTATCTAATAACGAAATGTTTACACACCGACAATGACATCTCTCAACGTTTCAGGAATGACTGGATTACTTCTTTTACACAATTTAATGTATTTCCTCAGAAGTTTCATTTCGATGACATCTTCTGCTGTTTCGGGCTGCTCACAATGTTGGTGGACATGAAGAATGTGATTGGCGAGTCTAAAATTAATTTGAAAAAATTAACATTTATTTATCATGCATCAGAGGTTCGATTTTAGTTATGCTATGATTATATGAACATGTAACATTACTTTGTATCATCTGCGCGATTTGCTCGGTCTTGCAGTAGCCAAAGCAAATCGAACCGCGAAAGCAGAGCTGCTGGCAAATTGACATTCTGTTCGATAGTTCGTTTCAAATTGTATCTGCCGTATGCTGGATTGGCAGCCGCCAAAATGGATACCCTTGCATTCAGTCGGGTCATAATTCCTGCCTTAGCGATGGAAATAGTCTGCTGTTCCATGACTTCATGGATTGCTGTTCGGTCAGTTTCGGCCATTTTGTCAAACTCGTCAATGCAACAGATGCCTTGGTCAGCAAGAACCAAAGCTCCACCTTCCAGCATCATTTGTCCCGTGAGAGGATCTTTCACAACGGCTGCTGTTAAACCAACGCCTGAAGAACCCCTTCCTGTAGTGAATTGTGATCTTGGTGAAAGGCGACAAATGAAAGATAGAAGCTGAGATTTTGCAACACCAGGATCACCCATCAAACAAATATTTATGTTTCCTGTAATTCAAAAGTCAATTGAAGACAAATCATTTTTTGCAAAAATTTTGCTCGTCATAATACGTTACAATATTAATTGTTTATTCACCTCGAATCTTCAAATCTCCTTTCGTTTTATCAGTTCCTCCAACTAAAAGAAGTAACAATGCTTTCTTCACGTCTTCCATGCCGTAAATTTCCGGGGCAATTGATTTAGCCAACTTGCTGTAAATATCATCTACTCTCAAGATCGCAATTTCTTCGTCGGTTAACTCGTTAGAAATGTCCGAATCGCTGTTATCAGAATTGCCCAAGTTTTTGATTCTCTATAAATGAAAATTTGATTAAGTCAACGCCCAGGTGCTACATTTTCTATTCAAATTAAAACATTTTACTAACGTGTGCCTCAACGAATGTTTCAAATGCTCCGCCTTGCATGTTGTGGTAGCCATCTCGATTTTTTGGGAACAAAATACCAGTAAGGATGACATGATCGCCTGACTGGCATTGCCTTGTGACTTCGCCTTTGCAGTAAACTGTAATCGAACGAGGGATATGACCAACAGGTACTTGGTCACTCTGTTAAAAAAAAACAATGTCGATGAGTAATACTTTATGATAAAAATTTCAATACTTTCAATTTCAATATTTTCAGAATTCGTGCTTACGTGTTCTTGAAGTTTGAGTTCTTGGAACTTAACAAATTTAGATCCTTTCGCCTGGAAGAAAAGTCGTCCGCCTGATTTGGTAGCTTTGCAGTCTTCGCTTTCACAGGTATTCAGTGGCATGTAAGACAATGAATTGATCTGAAAATATAAAAAACAAAATCTACTGTAATAATTGAACTTGTTATTTTTAAATTTCTAAATTGATATGAAACATTACCGTTTGTGAACTTTCACGACCACATTGATCACAAGTATATGTTGCCACACTTAGCAGGGGTTTGACTTCTGTATTTTTTGTAATGAGTCCTTTAACAGTTATCAATTTACCAATGTGTTCTGCTAACAATGAACGAACAGAAAATGTTTTATCCTGTCCCTTTTCAGGATCTTCGATTGAGGAGTCTTTGAAGAAGATTTCACTGCAGAAAAAAGATAATTATAAAAACTAAGTAATAAAAAAATATTATTTATTTGAATTGCTTGATGTATTCTTTCAAGTTGTGGAATTTCGTAGACTTACTATCTGCGTAAGAGTTCAGGGGCGAATTTAGTAACGCTGGCGCTCTGGTCGCCGGGGAACTGGTTACGTTGTTGGGTCAACAAACGATGTTCAATGAAAACATCCAAACAGTCCTTTGCTTGAACAGCTCTTTCTTTGAAACTTGGTAGAATTTCTTCTAATAACTGAAAAAATTGACTTGTACGTTTTATTTGACATCACAAGAGTTAGTTGATATTTTGAATTTTGGGTTATAAACATCACGTACCTGTGCAAGAAGATGCATATACCTTTTGGTATTATTTCTTATAGAATAGGCAAGAGCGGTGTCATGTTCCTCTACGTCCGCTAAATCAATTACAAGATCAATTTTCTCCCGATGAGCAATTTTGGTCAGTATTTCTCGGTATCGAAAAATTTTGTTACCACCGTCATCATAATAACTGAACTCTTCCAAAAATGTTTTCAAGGTTTCTGTAAAAGTAATAATTCACCAAAAAAACAAACATTAGTTGAGAATAACAATTTGTCATTAGATTTTTTCAACCATTTTGAATTAACCTTCACACATGGGCTTCAAAATTCGACGGACGTTTTATTATGAAACATTAAATCTATAAATTTGTGAATATTATCATATCTCACCTCGATCTTTTTTGTAATCTACTTGTTTGATACCTTTCGACATGTTTGATCAATTATTATAAACTTTTCTCACAAAGACCGGTCTATACGAAAAACTGTACTAAACGGTCCAACCAATGTCCACAACAAATAGCATCTTCGCGGTAACTTTTCCCGCCTATACGACAGCGACAGCAGCGCTACTCACCGTGGCCAAACATACCAACAACTCTTGAGAATAAACAAAATAATACATTTTTAAAAAACTTAAAAATATTATGAATTAAATAAAAATTTTAACATGATGATGAGCATCCTTGATATCTTGATGTGTAAACTTGTTATTTTTTAGATTATTTCTGCATTATTATTTCCATATCAAAATTTTATCATGTCTAGATGGCATGACAATCGGCCCATTTAAAAAGATCAGTATCATTGGACATCCTTGTTATAGTTATGTGTACACATGAATGGTAGTGTCTTTGTCCTATGATAATTATTTTGGAACACAATTTGTGCTATGTTTTGTGTTCTACAGACACGACACCGGTACAATGGAAATGAATTAATTAATAAATAATAACAACATTGAAGGTCAAATTTGTTTACACATCCGGTCAACAGTCAACAATGGAAATAACTGTTAGAAATAATTTTAGATGACCTTGAAGTAAATTCTGAAAAACAAACCGAATCGTACTTTTCTCTCTCCAATTGATCGACATGAAGAAAAGAGACAACTTGTCCGTGCGTTCTTAAAGCGAATCAAAACATAGTAGATGGTTTAATTGTCTTTTACTTTTGTGCGCATCGAATGGCAAAAAAGAGGGAGACTAATTTGTTTGCGAATAATAAGTTGTATTTAATTTCCATACTATAATAATAATAATGAGTGATCGATTAAATTGATCAGCAAACGTAGATTTCGGGTTGGTAAACAAGATGAGTGCTAATAGAAAATAAGATCTAAGAATAGATGTCCGCCGCGAATACCGGCCTCGTTATTACGACGTTACAACCCGGTATATTCCGCAAAACAAACGCGCACACACGAGATCATTCATACATGCACGAATACACCGACGGACGTACGTAAACACCAATGAACAGACGTGCATTCATAGGAGGAAACAGATATTGTGCAACTGAGACTTGGAAGGTTATCTACGTTGATTATTTTTTACCTGAAAATAATAAAAGTGTAATTCAAAAATAATCCTGCGGAATTGTCAAGAAGAAAAACAGTGAATGAAGTTAAACAAGCGTCGATAATACACAAGCACTATCATCGAAGAATGTCACAATGGGACACTGTAATACATCTTATTGCTGGAGGGTGGGTTATTTGCTTTTATTTACTTGTTGCCTAATAACAAACCGCTGTCAACCAAATTCTGCCAATAACAATCAACTGGTATTCACGCCTTAACAATTAATCTCGATTCATTTGTTTGACACGATAATGTAATCCAACCTTAAATTCTGCCTATTATTGTTACATCAACAGTTCTGTATTTACAATTCTTTGCTTCTCAGATATCGTGTCATTCGCTTGCCTCGTTTCCACAGGCAAATTACATTAGATCTTGTCAACAATTTTTCATAAGCATCAACATTTGATAATATAAATGTGTTTATTTATAGCTTCATCTATATTTGCACAATGTTTTTTTCAGGTTTGCGTACATCAGACGTTCTATTTATTTGCTGTCTCGACTAGTCAATTGAGATTTTAAGATCAAGATTTCAAAGAAGTGATGATTTTTGTACAGTGACAATTGTTTTTGCTATGCGAATTTTTGGTTTTACAAAATTTAAAATGAAGAGAGACGGCTTGGTCAATAGATCTCGCTGATTTGAACGTAATTAAATTTACAATTAAGTAAAAAATGAAATCTTGAACTAAAGTGATTGATAAATGTTAAAACTTCGGTTTTACTGTATACATCCTGGTAGTTCATATGAAAATCGCACCACTTTATATGTAATTCTTATGGGAAGTGTTACGTTTTCTAAATAGATCAGAGTAAATATAAAACGAAAAAAATTAATATTTCTACCCTAAAATAAAAGTGACAATTAGTATTAATGAATCTTGATATTTAACACAATTATTATATAATTTGGAAATGTTGTTAATTTAATTAATAACATAATTGCGCTAAAATAGAAATACCGCAAGTCATAATTCGTATTGACAATTCTATTTGAAAATTACTTTTTGGGTAGGAAAAAAAATTAATTTTTACATTAAATCATGGTGGTTTACCAGGTCGATGCAGATTGTGTCTATATCACAGTTGTTTGAAGATGATGAACTTAAGTTTCCTGCTGTTACCTTTTTATCAAGAACTATTAATAAAATTGGTCTATTCCATTTTATATAAATCTAATTATTTTGAATTTCAACCAATTCAAAAAAAACTTTTAACAGTGTAATGCTTGAACAATTCAAATTACTAAATAGGACATTACTTGAATCTGTTTAAAATAATTAACATACGATAATTATCAACGCTACATTTTATTCTGAATAATTTCCATAGTTTCCCCGTATATAATTCTTGCTTGATTGTATTTTATAATGTTTGTTTTAGTCTGGTCATTTGTAAACTCAAAATTAAAATTGGTTATGGAAAAGATTTTCAGTGTAAACTTGTGATATTACTTTGAGTTAGTTGAGAAGTCTTTGTTTGTTGCAAACGATGCCAGCTTGATAATGATACTTGGAAAAATTGAAAATTGTTTGTTAGATTTAGTCACTCCTTTACAGTTGATATAAGGAGTGGAAAGTTAGATGTTTTTTTATTTTATTAACACTTTCATGCTGCACGGTACCCCCTTGCTTTGAATATGGTGGTCGCCTGAGAAAGAGAGAAAAAAAGACCCGAGATAACAACGTATTATATCCCTTGGTATAGACGACGTAATATTTATTTTTAGGCCTTATATATACAAAATGTCTTTCATGATTTACTTTCAACTTTGCCTCAATTTTATTTTCAGTTCCGCAAATTCCGTAAGTGACCATTTAAATAATCAAGTTTTTTTTTCAGCATTGCTGGTACGGTCGGAGCAGTTGTAACATGTCCTCTTGAAGTGGTGAAAACGCGATTGCAATCATCCTCTTCTGGTTTCAATCAATCGGGAAATCAAAACTCAAAGTCAGGAAATTATAATTGTAGTACAACTTTGGGAAATTCACAACACAATAGAAACTTATGCACAGGAAAATATCTCAGGTATGCCAGTCTGTCTTCCACTGTTCAAATTCAAAATAACATTTTTAAAATTCTAATAAATGGCATATTGCTATAGAAGAAAAAAATTTCACCCTGAAAGATTGAAAAAGAAACTAGAAAAATCTGTTTTTGTGCACATAAAATGAAAAATGAGATTCGATATTCAATTTTCGGGAGATATTTAAAAATGACTCCGATGTTCCAGGGTGACGTTTAAAATGTGAAGGCAAACAATTTTGCAATTGGAAAATTACAATTAGATGAGATAGTTATAATATTTACGTGAAAATTTGTTTCTTTTTCTTTTTTTTCTTATTTGAATGTAGGTATTCTTTCATAGCACTGTCACATTGCGGTGTTGTGTCACCATCAGGTCGTAACCCACGAAATTTACATAGTTCCCCAGGTCTTTTACAATGTTTGAAATATATTATAAGGAACGAAGGATCAAAAGCATTGTTTAAAGGTTTGGGACCGAATCTGGTTGGCGTTGCTCCTTCACGAGCAATCTACTTCTGTACCTATTCACAAAGCAAGACGTTTTTCAATACATGTCTTCCTCCAGATAGTCCTGTCGTGCACGTTTGCTCCGCCTTTTGCGCAGGTATGAAGCAATCTTCAAAATCAATCAGTCTAATTTAATTAAAAAAAGAAAAAAACTACATATGTTTTACAATTCTATATAATTTACCATTTTTTTTCAGGTTTCGTAGCTAGTACAGCAACTAATCCTATTTGGTTTGTAAAAACCAGATTGCAATTAGATCATCAAACAAAACGACCAAGTGCCATAGAATGTATAAAAAAGATTTACAAAAAATCAGTGAGTATGAGCCAAGCTTATTTGCCACCCTGATAGACAAATTTATGTAAATATTGTGTAAACTTTACATAAATGCTATACAAAAAAATTTATGCAAATCTGACTCCGCATTTTCCTGCATTATTTATATTAATTTTTACATAAGCAAAAAAATTTTTTGAATTTTCTAAGTTTTGAAAAACCAAAAATTATTTTTTTCATTCGTTTATTAATTTCGACAAAAAAATTTTGATGTAAACGATTTATGTAAATAATGCAGCTCAATGAGGAGTTAAATTTACTCAAATTTCATGTAAATCATTTACATAAACTGTGGTTATCAGGGCAGTTGAATCTCTTGAACCAGCTGTAATAATTTTTCTTTCATTCGGCAGGGTATATTAGGTTTTTACAAAGGTATCGTAGCATCGTATATTGGAATAAGTGAGACCGTAGTTCATTTTGTTATTTACGAAGCTGTGAAAGCCTGGCTAATAACTCACAGATCAGACGTCCACAGCGTCGACAATAATTCGAAAACATCTCGAGATTTCTTAGAGTTTATGGCTGCTGGTGCATTTTCAAAAACTGTCGCTTCTTGCACTGCTTATCCCCATGGTAAGTTAACAAATCAAAAATGTAAATATATTTATAAAAATACAAATTTAAAGATAAGTAAAGAAATTAAAAGGCCGTTGTAAATTAGAAGATTCGATTGATGTAAACGATACAATTGGTTTTTTTTATAGAAGTGGCAAGAACTCGGTTACGCGAGGAAGGCAACAAGTACCGAGGATTTTGGCAAACGTTGATCACAGTCTACAATGAAGAAGGTCCGAAAGGGTTGTATCGTGGGCTTTCGATCCAACTTGTTAGGCAAATACCAAACACGGCCATAATGATGGCCTCGTACGAGGCAGTCGTCTATATACTCATGCGTCAACTGCACTCATCATCGACCCCGACGTCAAAGAGTGGCAATCAATTTTACGCGGAAACGAAGAACAAAGGAGAACTTGCATAGGATTAGATGGAAAGCCTGCGAATATCATTGCGATTTCATATGTTTGTAAATAATGTCATACATGAGATAGTGTTTTTTCGTAAGAGATGCTCTACTGATCGATTTGTTAAAATTGATACCTTTGATGTTAAGAGATGTAAACTATCAATCGAATCGAATGTTGAAAATTATGGTCATATTTTTGTAGATGTTCAGATGCTTTATTTCATATTAGGGAAATGATTTGCTCAATTTGTTTGCCTAAAATGACGTGTAAATAAGAGATGACATAAATTATATTTCTTTTTTTAATTAATAAATATAAGTTTTATTGAATTTCAAATAAATCAAGTTTCTTTTTATTTTGCCCACCTCAGAGAAGCGTCAAGTAATAAATGTAAAATTTTATTCAAACTCGCGCCATATCGGTGATTGGTCGGTCAAAATCTAGAGCTCTCGCGTGTTGCGTTGCCACCTTAATGATTGTGGAAACCTTCAAATAAGGTGTGACGTTGTGACGTATGGTCAGCTGCAGTCAGCTGACTTGTGCGTGGTAACAGGAAAATCAAGACTTTTCCATTTCTAAAAGTTCTCCAAAACATTTTAATAGATTATTGAAAAAATTTATATCTGTAGACTCAGTCTTATCTAACAAACTGAAAAATGGCTTTACATTCCGCTGGAAAAGGCAAATTACTCGCTGTTATAGGAGACGAGGTAACCTTATCAATTGTCACAAAATGTTTTTTTTTTTTTTTTTTTTTTTTTTTCAGTGCAAACAATATCGATTTGTGAGAAATTACAAATTTATTAATTCGTGATGTCTACTTTCTAGGACACATGTGTTGGATTTCTGCTCGGTGGTGTTGGCGAGATCAACAAGAATCGACATCCCAATTTCATGGTTGTTGACAAAAGTAGGATTCTTTTTGATAAACAATTTTTTAAGCCTAATTTAAAGTAATATGTAATTTGATTTCTAACAAAACATTCATTTTTAATTTAATTTTGTACAGACACACCGGTCAGTGAAATTGAAGATACCTTTAAACGATTTATCAAAAGAGATGATATTGACATTATTTTGATCAATCAAAACGTGAGTGGAACGAGCCAATTATTTCCTAATTAAAATATCATAGATTTTTTACTTTAGTTGTATTAAAATAATTGATCTCTCTCAGGTTGCAGAAATGATTCGACATGTTATTGACAGTCATACACAACCCATCCCTGCTGTTTTAGAAATCCCAAGTAAAGATCATCCTTATGACGCCAGCAAAGATTCCATATTACGACGTGCTAAGGTAAATCGTACAAAAATAATATCGAAATAATATTGTTTCTTCTTTTCATAAATAATCATTTAAATCTAATTCTTTTCGTTTTCTTCTCAAAAGTATAAGGGAATATTATTGCAATTTTAACATTTAAAAAAACGTATTAGATTTTTGAATATAGGTATAACATATATTTGTAATGTAAATTATCAACGCCAATATTTCAGATAATAACTTATTTTATATTTTCCAGGGCATGTTCAATCCGGAAGATATCCACTAAGGCTCTCCAAACGTCTACTAAAATTATGTGCAAAATAAAGTTCACTATTATGCAGTTATACAAATGATATATAAAAATCGATAGATGATGTTGATGCAAAAAATTTTTCGTTCGCAATTATTGTACAGTATTTTCATGGTATCATGAACATCTTATAAATCCGATGTGCTTATTATTTTATATCCGTAGGTGTAACAAAATCATGAAAAATGTTCACTGTGTGAAAAACAATGTAAAGACGAATGAAAAAATATATAAAATATAAGATATAAAGTGTAAAGAAAATTTGTTACTTAAAAACTTAATTGAACTTTTTTTATACAGGGTGTTCCAGACCATCCGTACCACTTTAATATTTATGTATCCTTGAAGAGTAGTCTTATGGGTAGTCTGCTGCAAAGCTAAATAAATTTAATAGAAAATTGTTAAATTTTAATGGAAAAGTTATCGGCTGGTATTTTGTATATTGATTTAATTGGAAATTGTTATTTGGATAATGATCAAAACAGTCATACTTCTTTTATAATTTTCATAACTCATGACTTGTCGTAATGTTACATTTAAAATGATTTGTCATTGTGCAGACATTCATTGACTAAAACAGATTGTCTGTTTTCAAATGTCATCACACGTGCATAAGTTGTGGGGAATGTCTGATTTTGAACGAACTTTTAAAACGAAATGCGCAAAATTTGATAACAAATTGAATAATTCGCAAATAAAAGACGTGTTTTGGCATTTCTTTTCTTAGAAAAAAGATAAGACGTTTATTAATTCTTAAATATTTTTGTACGTGCTGTAAATAAGTATAATCTGAGATAACATTTGCTAGTCAGTTAACATCATCAAATATATTTTTCTTTCAGGATGATGCATGAAATAAAAAATAATAATATATAGATAATATGAAAAATAACAAACGATAAAATGGGGGACGAAATATAATTGCCATTGTTAGTCTTTTGTCGTCTTATTGATTGTTCGAGATAAAACACCTCTTAAATGATCCTCTCCTCTTTTGTAATGAATTCTATTCTTATATAATTAAAATCACCCTAACATAAAATTAAAAATTAACATTTTTTTGAGTTTAGAATAAATGACTATATTATAACTATACTGTAGTTATTAAAAGTGTATGAATTATCAAAAGCTTTGTTTTATATTACACTCTATATAATTTATATATTTATTTACTATATACACAATAGATTAGTTTTAGTCGATCGTCTACAAACAATAAAAATAAAAAACCTAAAAACACAGAAAAATAAAGTAATAAACTTCGTAAATAATGAAAAATGATAAAAAAATGTCATACAATTTTTTATTCGATTTCCTTCTTAAAACCTCTTTAAAATATTAACAGCTGAAAATCTATGTAAACCAATTATTTAGATAAAAAACCGTTGCCAACTGAATTTTCATATTGGGATTGCTTCCATTTACAATAATAATCTTTTTTGCCCAATTTGTTTTAATTGTATTAATTTGGAGGCACAATCAACATTATACACGCAATTTGGTAAGTGACAATTTGGCCAAATCAAAATACATTTTGATACTCGCGAATTATAAAAAGTGGACGTGGTTTTTATATGGGTAAGCTCATATATGGCCTATGTCTGCTTTTTATAATTATGCACAAAATTACAATTTTCATTGTCTCTGTGCTTTGAACGTTTTAGATTTCATGAAAAATGCACAGTCTGTGTTTAAATATATTATAATTGAGGACTTGTGTTAAAAATTTGTGTTTACATTGAAAAATGACAATTTTTCAATTTTTTATTTCACCAAAACAATATTTTCAAAATTTTAGACCTTTTCATTTACATAAGTTGTGTTTTCAAATGTGCACAATTTGAATAGTAATAAATTAACAGAGGATTAACAGAGGTTTTTTAGATTCAAACAGATTTTCTCACATGGAAGTGAAAAAATTATTCCAACATTTATGAATTTTATTCAAAATTACGGCAATAGCTATCAATCTTTCACTTCATTTTATAAAACTTAATTTCAAATTTATAGAAAATTGGTCGAGGAAGGTCAAGTAAAGCTAGTTTTTGTTAAATTCAATCAATTTTGCATCGTTGATTAGAAAAAAAAATGTTAGGACTCATAAATGCTACAAAATTGAAAAAAAAATTATTTTCTTTAATTGACTGAAGTACCGTATCGTACCGTACGGTACGGTACAGTCGTGGGACTAGTCGCGTCCAATATAAAAACTATAACAATTTAAAGTTAGCTCTCCCTCGCGATACTTAATTTTGTTTTATATTTGCAAACTTTGACCAAAAAAAGTGTGTCACAAGGGGTTTTTTAGTGGAACACTATTTTTTCTTGACTAACGGGGTCTCAATAAAGAGGAAAAAAAATTTTTCAGGAGTGTGCCCTCAATCTGAAATTTCTGTTTTTCGTGGCCAGATAAATGGATGTTTCCCGTGGAATTACCCATATACTTTAAAATTTCCACCTGTAGGGTCATAACTGCTTGCAGTTATAATGTGTAGTTTTTTCTAATATAAATTACCCAATATTATTATGTCACTTTAACTAGGGTTGAATACAAAAAACGCTGTATTGGCCTCGTGCATAATATACTATTTCGTACCAGCGGGCGCGAAGAACCACTTCGCTCCCTTGGGAGTTTCGCGAAAAGGCTCTTCGCGCCCACAGGGTACGAGAAATATAATGTCAAAGATGGGAGGTGGGCGCGAAATTTTCGTCCGAGAGTAAATTGTCAGGCTCTCGGCTTCGCCTCGGGCTGACAATTCGTGCCGACTAGATAAAAGCACTTGTTAACGCGATTTATGTTTCATCACCGCGTAGATGCTACTCTCCATCGGATATTTTTTAATTTTAAATTTAACACCATTGGGTTACATTCGATCTCCTTTGTAAAAAAATGTAACTGGTGTTAAAACGTGCTTTATGACAAATTTTATAGATAAAAACTCGGTTTATCATGAGTCATATGCTTTATATCACGAGAGACAAAATTCATCCCGATGATGTTTTAAATTTAAAATTAAATTATATCAGATACAGAAAGCAACACTCCTGGTGGGGTACAGAAAAAACAAATACTAAAAAGCTAAACTCATAAAACAAACCAGACTTATTTCATATACTGCAAACGAAACTGACTGAGAACATTGTTGATGAATGATGAATGATGAACATTATTGTCAACCGTTACAGTTGCACAAATTTAAAAACCCGTAAAGTAACGTTTTACGTTACGGCAAAAATTGTGCACCGGTTGTGAAACATTTATTTAAAAAAAGCAACGTTACACTGTTTCATGGAGGTAGTTAGAGAAACTCTAACTTATTCTCCCTCTCAGGTCGAGAAATATTCATCCAACGAAACTGCGATTAAGAGAAGTTTTCACTGTTACCGTATGTGTAAGAAAATAATATATAATTAACAAATTTATAACAAACATTTTTTACCGAAACTACCGGTTAAAATATAAATTGTAATATAAATTTGATTAGATTTTATGAAATTACCTGTAAAATGATGGAGATCCTTAATATAATGCAATTCTTATTTTGAAATGAATAATTTTTAAAATGATGAAATCTATCTTGATATTTATGATTTGATTCAAAATTGAAGAACAATTTTAATGATAATTTATATCTCCAAATTAAAAAAAAAAACCTTATGATTTTTGCAAAATTGCATGACGTTTCAATATTCTGATCGAATTAACAAATGTCTCTATGTGGGGTCGACCTTCCTATTTTTGAAATAAAAAAGCAGATTATCTTAATTACAATTGAACATTATATCATATTTCTGTAAATAAAGCTATCGCGCTCATTCCTATTGCGTTGAAAATTTATTGTTTGTAAACCGTTATAATCCTGAGCCAAACATTTGAATTTTTAATCGCAATTTAAACAGATGTTTGGTTTTTTATGCAGAAAAAATACATTGCATATTACGTACCTCTAGTGATAAACGAAGTAAAATAAACTTCCACGTAAAGTAAAAAAAAGCCACGAATAAAACCGTCATATAAAAGCTTGCACCGCTTATGTATCCTTAGTCGATGTTTAGCTGTTAGTTCGATCGTTCTGTGAGTTTACAAAAATGAAGATCGTTATAGTCAATACGTTTGTTGTTGCTCTAGTTTGTGTGTCGAGCGTTTCGGTAAGAACAAGTTCTATTTTCCA
Organism: Trissolcus japonicus; assembly: GCA_030522925.1. Taxonomy (NCBI): domain Eukaryota; kingdom Metazoa; phylum Arthropoda; class Insecta; order Hymenoptera; family Scelionidae; genus Trissolcus; species Trissolcus japonicus. The sequence continues at coordinate 3,278 of JAPYZS010000567.1, read as the reverse complement.
GATAATTTTTTTCAATCTCATCCACTAACAAGTGAATGATACACGGAAGCCAGAGTTAGAGAACACAATTATTTTAACGCTATTCAAATTGTCTTTAATGGCTGTCAAATTTAAATTCTCATTATTCAATTTGAATACAAATTTCAAACACAATTATGTTTAAAATTTGTACGTCGTGTTCACATAGGCACAAAACTTAAATACCGTTAAAAACACTGGGTTCGAACTCTCCCTTTCGGAATGATATTCTTGGTAATGTTTCATTTTTTTTCTTTTTTTACGGAATAATTATCATATATTACCTTTTTCAGACAATTCCTGCTGGTTTTTCTGTATCTGGTGGTTTGAAGGTACAAATTTTTTTTAAATTTTTTTTTCGGCCAATGCTAAGATTTTGGTGCAAAGTTTCTTATTCTGAATGAAAACCAGTGGTTCTGTTGGACATCTTGTCAGAACAGAAAGCTGTTGAACTACCTTTTTCTTGACTCCGTAACTCATTTTGCGGATCACGTCAACAAATTTTAAAATGTTTTCAATCATTTACCATAAATTCTATCATTTAATATCAAATCAACTTTTCGACTATAAAATAAAGGCAATAATTAAGCATAAGAAAAATTTGTACTCATATGATGGCTACTTAAAATTTTTGCTTCTCATGTTTTATTTTAATTTTATTTTCTGTAAATTCAGAGTAATTTGCTTTCTATTAACAAAAACGCAACAGCGTTCTTGTTGTTCGACACTTTATTAACAAATAATTTTTCCATTTTTAGTTAGATTCCGGAATCAAAGGATTGTTAGAACAGGTAAAGAAAAATTAACGCGAAGAAAGTTAATTAAATTAGTTAAATTGTGACAATTTGTTTTTAACAATAAAAATGATAATGAATATGTAATAAAGTGTCATCAGTAATGTTCAAAACCTATTCGTTATTTTTTAGGAACTTGGCTTGGTATGTTGGCAAAAGTGATTCTCATTTTTTCAATCATTACGAAATTCCCACGAAATTCATCCCAAGAATCATCAAACGGATTTTTTTCAACTACAATCATGTGATATTAGTCATTCATTGACTTCAAATACGATCAATTACTTCATTTATATTATTACGTCGAGTATGTGAAACAGTATTTATTTTCATAGCTTCGATGATACAACTAAGTGTAAATCGGCAAATATTAAAAACATCCATTAGGTATATAAATATATGTATAAGTAATAATCTTGTTCATATGTGTAATTTTTTCATTTCAGGGATTCGGCATTGGTGGCTCGATCGGTGGATCGTTTGGTGGGTCCGGTGGAAATGGTGGCTCCATCCATGCTGGATCATCGGTAACAAATTTGTTAAAACAATTCTTACATTTTTTATCTTGCACCTATCAGCCTAGATGGGCCTGGGAGCTTTTCTTCGGGTGTCCCTCGCACACTCTCATTTCCTATCCTCTCATATTCCCCCCTTTCCCTTTGTGCAAGTTGTGACTTGTCTTTGAAATAATCCACTACGACTTTTGCCTCAACGCCTAGAAAAAAACCACGAAAACCTAGACAAAGTGGCCGGCCGCGGGGATTGAACCCCTCGACCTCCCGAATGCGAACATGGCAGCCGTAGCCACTAAGCCAACTCGCTCGGGTCAATTTTTACATTATATAAATATTCAAATTTTAAATTAACATAATTCAATAATAATAATTATAATAATAATAATTGTCATGTAAAAATCAATTTAATTATGTCTATATTTAGAAGGGTGGGTCAATCAACGGTCACCTGCATGGTTCTGGATCCGGCGCCGAAGGTGGTAGCGGTGGTGGATCTGGAAATGTTGCCGGAAAAGGATCCGGAGTAATTGTAAAGAATTCATTATTATGTTCTAACGTTATGATGTAGTTTAAAAATGAAAAGCTATGCAATATTTATTAGGGTGGTTCTGTCGGCGGTCACGGAGGATTTGGCGGTCACGGAGGATTTGGCGGTCACGGAGGATTCGGCGGAGGCAGCCATGGTGGGGCAGGTGGCAGTGGAAGCGGCCATGGTGGAGTTGTTGGTGGTGGAAGCGGCCATGGAGGAGCAAGCGGTGGTGGAAGTGGTGGATTATCGGTTAACATTTATTTTGATAACTAAAACACATTCATATTAATTTCTACTAAATAAAACGTTGAAAGAATACATTGAAAATGTTTATAGTTGTCTGGAAGCGGTGAAAATTCATTGTCTGGTGGAATTAGCGGAGGATCCATTGGCGCATCGATCAGCGCTGATATTAGTGATATTTTGGGCAGCTTAGGAGGAATTAGCGGTGGAGCCAGCGGTGGTACCAGTGGTGGACTCAGTGGCGGTGCTAGTGGTGGTGCCAGTGGTGGTGCCAGTGGTGGTGCCAGTGGTGGTGCCAGTGGTGGACTTAATGGCGGATTGAGTGGAGAAAACTCTTTGGTATTTATTTATTCTATTGAAAATTGAATATGCAAATATCTCAAATTATCATTCAAAAATTTAAAAAACGTTTATTTATTTTAGGGTGGATCTGGAGGCTTATCAATTTCTTTGGAACACTCTGTAAGATATAATTGAGTTTATGAAATTTATTATGTTTTTTTGCCAAATATCTTATTCAATCAAGTCTGACTTTGATTTGCAACTTTAAGATGTAACTTCCGATTGTAGGGTATAATCTTTAGAATCACGAGAATTGTATAAATTACATACAGTATAGAGAACAAGCCTATTTTTTCGTACATTTTGATATTTATAATTTGAAAAAAAACATTGAAGGTTTCAAGTTTTAAATTCATCAAATTTTTTCAAACTTTTCGAGTATTCAACTTGATAAATCTTTTTTAGGGAGAAGGTAGTTTATCAGGATCTGGTTCAGGATCAGGTTCAGGTTCTGCAGGTGGATCGTTGGGAGGAAATATTGGTGGCGGATTTGGTGGTCACTTCGGTGGTGGTAAAAAAGGTCATGCCAATGGAGGAGCCAGTGGTGGAGCCAGTGGTAGTGCTAGTGGTGGCGCTAGTGGTGGAGCCAGTGGTGGACTCAGTGGCGGGTTGAGTGGAGAAAACTCTCTGGTAATTTTAATTCAATTGAAAATTGAAAGTATTAAATCAAATTATCATTCAAAAATCCAAAAAACGTTTGTTTATTTTAGGGTGGATCTGGTGGCTTATCAATTTCTCTGGAACACTCTGTAAGATATAATTGAGTTTTATGAAATTTATTATGTTTTTTTGCCAAATATCTTATTCAATCAAGTCTGACTTTGATATAAAATTGAT